>CM052338.1:25795827-26084608 GCA_028455595.1 Lasioglossum vierecki
TGGGTTTTAATTGAATCTATCATAAAACGACTCGTCGTTGCCTTTTGAAAATTTAATTTTCTAGAAAATTCGTCTGAAACTCATAATATCGCTTCGCGTTCCAACAATTTGTCGATGCATTTGGAATTTTTTGAATTTTTAGCACCAGTTTTTCACTGAAATATTATTGAATTGGAAAATAATTTTTTTTCGAAATTTTGTCGAACCTTATTGTATAAAAAATATTACTTGTTACGAAAAATTGATGCATTGATACAATGTTGATTCATTGAATGACTTCTCAATTATTTGATATGTGAGTAATGCAACGTGGATTACTAAAATTTGTTAATGCATATAAAGATAACTACAAATAAATAAATAACTATTTACCAAAGTTAGCGTATGCGCTTCAACAGTCCAATATAATACAAACAATCGCACTTTATAAACTTCCTTAAAAACTGAAACTGTCCACTGCAAAGTTTTTTTCACACTGCACAGAACTATTGTTACTGTTTGCAATTTTTATGATCACTCATATCGCGTTAGTGGAATATTATCAACATTGAAACCAGCTATAAACGTACGTCGACGGTTCGAGAATATTACACACATAATTTTTTCGCAATAACTTCATATGCAACAGTCCTTTGTACAAAAGTGAGTAAAAATATTATACATCCTTATTTTTATGTTTTTCTTCATTTGGAATTCGTACTTAAGCATCAACATACGTAATATTTAAATTAACGCATTTATAACTCCTTAACAAAGTCCTGGAAAATAATTTCGCAAAGAAAAAAATTATTTCAAATGAGTTAGAATGATTATTGCAAAGAGGTGCTACATTTTTTAGACAATCGGTACAATAACTGCGTTTAATATGGAACGTCTGATATTTAAAAGCTAGTCAAATTGAATCCGTTAATATAATATTTATAATTCTAAAACAATTATCTAGGACGAGCACGTAAGAAACTAATTTATTTTTTCCACCGTTAAATTACGAAATACAAAAGAACTAAGATAATTTTTCAGCACACCATTTTAGCGATATAACCTACAAAAGCGTAAAGAGAACCTTTCTGTCGGATAAGTCTTCTTGTTTCGAACTTCATTTCGTATATGGTATTCACATTAATGAGGAACGGGATAATTTGAGCCTGGAAAAACGAAATTGGGCTAGAACCGTGTCGCTCCACCTGACGTAAAACTTTTCTTTCTGTTTCGAAATATCATTTTCTACTTCAAACAGTCCTGTTAGACTAATTAATTAACTTTTTTCCTTATTAACGTCGCCTTTTGAATTCTTCTATGAGAATTATTCCGCGACGGGGACCAACAGTTTAGTTTAAAGGTGAGTTTCGAACAACCTTGGCCAATGTCGGATTACGCCAGCGCGGAGCCCGTATCAAATGTTACCAGAGGGCTCCAGGTTTTGCACAATAATATAATAAAACACGATGAATGACCTTTTTTAGCAAAAATATCTGGGACCGATATCGACCAAAGGAATATTTTAGGAATATTTCAAAATATTTCCTAACTGAGTTTATGTATGTAATAAATACTTATAAGTCGGCAAAAAGTAATTAGGTATATGCTTTCAGTATACTGCGATGGATTATTCAAGTGAAATGTACGGAAGAAAATATTGTAAAGGCGAGAGTTAGAAATTTTCAACAGAGAGTGAATTATTCCGTTACAAGGAATGGTTCTTCGGGTGCACGATATTTTACACTCGGAAAACGTGGTAAGTATTCTTCTAAGTAAACTGCGAATGTCTATGCAAATTTACGCGTTTTCACGGTTTCTTAACCGACTGGAAAATTATACAAAAATTCATACTCTTTGTCGAATCTTTTATGAAGTTTAACGTGAACGAAGAATGTTATAGTGTTTCCATGAAATTATCATTTCGTTATAGTTTAATTGCGCTGTTTAATTAATCGAATACTTTAAATGCAATAAATCAATCATTGTACAATACAATTTCTACATAAAAATATTGTTTGTATTTATATCTTATAATTGTACCGGGTACTTCTTTCTTTTGCACAATAGTGTGTATATTAATTATTTAACTATTGTGTACAAACCACACTTTCCGATTGTCAGTTTCGGAAGATCATATAATACAAATTATTAACCAGCATTTCGACTCTAATTGGGAACCGCTGTCCAAAATTAATTTCGCGGGTACAAGTTTGAGTTCTATTTCATAGCAGATAAATGCGTTCATTGCGTGTTTCATAGAAGGTAAATGGGTTCGTAATGTTCGCGACATGTAGCATAAAACTTTCAATCAAGTGCTGCAGCACGCATATGTTATTGCAAACACTGTACAAACGTTAGCATAAGAAACAAAATTATAGTGAATTTTATTGAATTATATTGAAAAATATATTTATAGAATTCAGTTCATATTTTTGCGAGACACACTTTGGTTGAGGTTTAGGTTGGGTTAGGTTAGGCTGGCTACTTATCAAACAGGCGATTAAAAAACAATGTAAACAGAATGGACAGTAGAAATGCGGTTCGAAAAATAGGAGAAGATTGTGCAGCAGCCGCAGATGATAGTGCACGTAATAATGACAGCAATGCAAATTCTTCATTAAGGGTCTCTTCGTTTTTTCAACGACACAGAAAGTAGTTCACGTTCGCGCATCGATTATCGAGCCCCTTCAGAAATTATAACTTCGGTTAATTCGAACGAGCCGAGATTCCAGAAGTGATTTAATTACGGCGAGAAGTTCCAGAAGCTGACAGACACGTAATTTGTAAGATAATAGAAAAGTCGCGGATAAAAGAAGGCGGTCCCGATGGAATCTGACTAATGCCAAGGAAAAGAAATAAAAAGTAGGCACACTGTACAAAAAATAATTAAATCCATCTGGCGCCACCAAGATCCAGCAGTTTCTCGAATATATTATTCCCCCCTCCCCCTTCGGAATAATGGCACAAACCATTTATTCGTGTGCCCTTAGTCGTAATCCGAAAATGTACAAACACTTGCCTTTTACAAATCAGTAAATTTTTTGCCAAAATGTTATTACCAGTGTTACGAACTGATTTGAACGTTTAGAAAAAGAATTGAAATTTAATGATTTCAATATAAAAGAGATATAACGCAGTTTTGAACCTACCTCGCGTTTGCATTTTGAACGGATGTTTAAATATCGATTCATTTATATCTTAGTGGATTGAATAGCTCTATACATCCTCTTGGCTAATTAGTCATCAGTCTACTGTTGCTATTTGTTTTTACATTCTTAAGTGATGAACAATTTCAACGGATATATGATTTAATTATTCGCTCGCATATTATATTTCAAATTATTTCATTTGTTTTTGAAAATAGATTTTACTTAAATCTAACGCTCGCAATGTGGTATAAAATACGATAATCCAAGTATTAATTATAATATTTAATGTTATAATTCATTATAGTTCTCGTGCAATATTAATGGAACAAATACTAAAAGAAATTTAGAAATTTCATGATTGAGTTTATTAATCATTACTCATGGCAGAACCACTGGACGTGACACCAGACTGCGAATTATTCTGCATTTATGAAGAAATTAGTTGGGTGAAATGTAACACAGAGTAAAAGATTAGAAATATTCAAATACCAAATTGTTTTCAATGGAAATAACAAAAAAAAATTGACAATTGTTTTAGAGCCAGACACATTATGAAATTTGTAATTTTGATAATTAATCGAATAGCACTAGATCGAATATACACACATGTAGTATACTACTTGCGCCTATACATACATAATAATGTTGTCAGAAGCAAATTGGAAGCAACAAGTGTTAATGGTTTAATAGTTAATATTTAATTAATATAATTAATTGCTATCCTTACAAAGAAGAAGATCATAGATCATTAAAAAATTATGCCTACCTACTGATAATTACCGTAATAAATATACATTTTTGTAATCATTTTTTAATTAATTCTTTAAATTTCGTAATCTTAAAGTAAAATTACAAATTGTTCATTCGTTACTTATTCGGTAGTTCTTCAAATAATTTCAGTATGTACATCGCCCTTAAATTTCTTCATTACATCATATGCACTTAATACAATATTACTCGTGTACCTTCAGTGAACATTACATTGTCAATTATGGCGCTCGATGTATACTGTATCGAGTTTACAATATGCAGTTAAATGTAGATTTGAGTTCATGATATGAAGTTTAATAGTACATTTGAATTCCCGATACCGAGTTAAGTAGTACCCTTTAATTTTCAATAACTAATATTCGACTAACAAGAAAGGTTTCACGGTATTAAGTAATGCTTCCAATCGGTTTAGAAAATCGATTGTGCAGTCGATTAATACAGCACACAGAACTATTCTGCTATTAATAATAGTATGGAGGCACAACTGTGTGAATAATTTCGACACTCTTGCCAATGACACGCAAAACAAGATTGGCGTCGTAATTAATCAAATAACCCGCCATGTCTAAATGTGTGATTAATTCTCGGAGCGTGTTAAACTTAGAAACCATTCGTCAACCAGCTGGAAATAATATTATTTAAACGGGTTCTACGTATATATATATTTAGAATATAGTATACTAAATAGATCATACTAAAATCAAGAATGATTTCATCGCTTTTAGTATTCGGGAGAAAATGTTTTATTATTCAATTAATTGCTTCACGATTACAAGTAATATTATATGTATCACATATCGAACTTTTATGTTACAGAAAAGTCTTTGTCGAACAATATTTGGCATTCAAGCATTGTGCACAGGCTAAAATACAACAGTAGAAAATAAGAACGACATAATTCCGGAGCATAAAGGGATAATCCAACTGAGAGACGAAACACGGTGACACAAAGAGTGGGTCCAATGAGTTCCCATAAAACTTCCCATAAAACCCATTCTCGCGAAACTTCGCTACGGATTTGAAAACGAAGTTCCCAGCGTCGGTATTCATTCTCGATGAGGAGAGCAAAGGAAAAGGGAAAAGGTTTTTGCTAAAGGGATTAAGTCCATTCGCGACTAAAGCTAGTCCACGCATTCGCGTTTGGAAGGGCGCAAAGGAAATTAGAGTAGAATGGAAAGAAAGGTACAAATAAGAGAAACGAAAGAAGCGACGACGGAAAAAGGAAGACGAGCGACGCAGGATAAAATCGCGCTCTGGCGAGAGGGAGGGGGGGGGGGTGAGGTTGAGCGAACAGTAAATCTCGCGGTGCCGCGTCACGACGATTTGCAGTCGGCGCTGCCACTAATTGCATGTCAGCCCCAATGTTTTGCGTTTTATCTGACCGGGACGTCGCTTCTGCTATCTACCAGGTGTTAACTGCCGCGTGAAATTCCGCAGTCCAGAACCGTATGTCTCCCCGGTCGAAGCGTAAATGCTCCATGGAACCATCAGCAACGATTTCACTAGTTACCCGTTCACTCGTTTAAGGAACAAGCTATTTACGCCGTTTTTGCTCGAGCATAACACGAATTTTTGCTCGGGAATCATTGGAAAAAACGTTCGAGTGCTTTCATTCGTCCTCCCTATGAAAACATACCGCGACATTTTCTAACAAGTTGTTTCGAGATTATTGGCAAATTAGAGAAACGTCGTAACACCTTACTTAAGGGGCCCATTCACAGTCAAGCATGTTGCGCAACATTATTGAGTTAAGCATGTTGCGCAACAATTATTGTGCGGCATGATGTTGATCCAAATCCATATTGTATTAATTAGTCAATCACCACCATTCACGGCGAATAATGTTGCGCAAACATCTGCAGTTACGTCTAAACGATCCGGCATTTGCGATACGAAGGTTAACGACACACTCGAAAAAGATATTCTATAGTAGTTACGGGGCGCAGAGTATTCCATTAAATTCGCGAGCGAGGACAAAAGGAAAAATCGGATGATGCAGTCGTCCGAGTGTCGGCAAAGAAAAATAGGAACGGAAGAAGTGCGACAGGTAGGCGTGTTCCCGCAGGAACAATTCGAGATGTAAATCAATGGCTGATAAGGGTGGCTGTCCTGCGGGAAAAGGAAGCTCGATCTTGGATCCCGCTCAACTAGAAAGGAGGATAGAGAGCACCAGAACGAAGTTTGTGTACTAGAGAAAGGTGGGTCTTCGTTCTGCAGAAATACCGCGTCCGAGAATTATTTATTTGCCGAGTTTCAACGACAATTTTCGTTCTTAAGTAGGTTTCGCATTCCCTGCTAAATCCTCTCCGCCCCATCCACGAAATCCCCTAACCTCCTCCTCTCCTTTCCCTTTCCTTCGATCGTAATACAAGACTATTCGTTGCGGAATTAATAGAATGAGCCTAGCTCAACAACATTTCTTAAGGATTCATTATTATTAGTTAAGAGTTTGATGTGTTTCGGTTTGAAGTTTGAATATATTGCGTCGGAGTTCAATGTGCCACTTTGATTGTATGCATGTTGAGTGTTTGATAAACGGAAGATATATTTCGCGTTCGAGGCAAGCGGAACGGCCACTTTCTGTGGATATTTGCTTATTATATTATAAAGGTATGTAAGAGTTGTAAGAAATCTTAGGGGGGACATTTTATGAATGAATAAAGAAATTATTAAATTATTGACTTTACGGCTTCAGATTTAAGTTGGACAAAATTAAGTTAGCTTTCTCTATTGTCGATTTTAATTTATTTCACTCAGCTTCGAAACAGTTTCAGATGAAATTATCGATTCTACAGCTTCGGGTTTAAGTTCAGCAAAATTAGGTTAGCTTTCTCTATTGTCGATTTTAATTTATTTCAATCAGCTTCGATACAGCTTCAGTGGGCAATAAATGTGTACTAATAAAAGCAGAGTTGGATATACCGTACCACATACGCCACTTCACGCGCGATAACTTGACAATGATCAGTACATCATCGACTTTAACAGTGTGAAATCACATTTCAATAACATTATATTCAGTTAAATAATTCTTTCGGTCGTAAACATTTCTATCGACACGCAACGAAACAATGGGTACAGTATTCAGCAAAATTCATCGGCACAGGCAAAATTTTATTATAAAATCAAAACTAACAACATTTTATTTATTCGCGTAATTGACCACACACATTTTTACATCGGAATAACCTTTTTTTGAAAAGCTAGAATTACTTTAGCATATTCACGTTTAATGAAAATTTTTGAAAAATTGCACGTGATGGGAATCACGAGAAAATTTTTAAACTATTTTACAATTTTAAAAAATGATAACTTTTTACAATTTTTTTTCATCTGGGTTTACAATGAAAATTTAAAGAATGTGTTTTGTAGATTCATATTGGTTATAGTCATGTTAAAAAGTTCATCGAAATTGGTTTACGAGGTGTACACTGTTAAAAATTGCAAAAATCGTAACAAAAAGTTTTAATTTTCTTTAAAGTGTTTATAATCAAATATAAACAATAAGAAAAAAGTGTATTGGAAGCTATCGTCTTCTTGTCATTACTCGTGTTCACTAAATTGCCCGGGAAGTTATTTATTGTTTCATCTGGTATTCACAAAGTATGTACAAATTATAGTAACTTATTTTATAAGCAGAGTAATAATTCTGATGGAAGCAAATTTGTATTTTTCAGTGATAAGTTTCGCATGAAATGTACGTACGTAATCGATATCCGATACTAATGATCGCTATGTTGAACCAATCGCCCTAAAGTCGTGTAATACGTCATGCTACAATATCTTGTATTGAATTGCTGAACAAGCTTGCAACATACTATAATTTCGAATTTGCGCTAACAACAAATATTGTCAGAAATAAAGCATGCTATTGCAAGCATATCCTGTGAGAATCTCCAAGATGCGTAGAATACAGTGCAATAAACAAAAATTTGATAAAATAATCCCGATTATCGAAATGTTAGATATTTAATTTAATGTTTCGGTAAAAATAGGTATAATTTAATTGTCGATGAATCTAGTGTTAAAATCTTATAGCTAAACTTTATTATACCTCGTGACGCAATCCCTATTGTTTTTATGTTTTGAAAAAAAAACAACCGTACACGATACCTTCATTAATGTGACATCATCATCCATCAAACTTGCACCTCGATCAACAGCTACTTGGTGCGGACCTCGTGAACGTCATTTGCCATTCACGTGTTTCAAAGTGTTCAAGCATCACTCTGTCAAACCCATAACAGAACGTCTTACCCAATATCCTCTATATTGCATACATGTAGAAGCCATTACACGATGCTTCCGTTAATTTGTCATATACTCTGCACATCAGAAATGCCTGAAATTACGTAATAAGTTAATTTAATGTGAGAAAACAGAATGGATTAATTACGTAATCACGAACACTTGATATTCACAAACACATACAACATTTTATACAGGGTTCCCGTTTATAATTTCACGTAAATGCAATCCAATTTTAATTCCGGTCACACAAAACGTAAATATACTTTGCATCGCGACGTATTCATTGAAATTCTTCTTACAAAAGTTGTAAACATAAATATCAAATATATTATAAATATACATAAAAATATTTGTCGATAAAACGTCGTTGAACCCCCAGGGCGTATATTCGTGCATATATACTTTATTCATTCCAACATTTATTTAGTCATTTGTAACGGTTTCAATAATTAATACCGTAATGCAAATTTGAACCGTATACGGAGAAGGATTTTTTTTAAATATCCAATATATATCTTGGAATAGTGAAACGGAAAAGTGTGTACTGGTTTTGCATTATTTTATTGGGATTGTAAGAATGAGATACGCATTAGAATCTTTTTCTTTTAATAGAAAATCTAATATATAGTGGAAACATTTCGAGAAACATTCACGTGAAATGTGTCCCCAATCCAGATATTATACATATCAGCCAAAAAACGATGGAGTATTATACATATTCGAGAACATAGCGCCATTGCCGGCAGTGTCCATTTTTATTTATTACACGTGAAACGCAATGCAACAAATTGCATTAGATTGCCACCCAAAGGATGAACGAGTGGAACGGTACTTCGTCCTAATGCTTACACTACTTCGTTATTTCCGATTGCCGTTCTGCTCTTCCAGGCAGCCCCTCAAAATTCGATTTCCTCCTTCCACAGCCTGGTCCCTTCAACATTTTAACTGTTCGTTCTGTCTAGTATCTCTATTTCCGTTTTTCTGCTATCGTTTCGCAGATACGCAATTAAGCTGCTGACACCTAAGCTACGCTGCAACGTTCGATAATAAATGCAAAAAGCACGGATGATCGTGTCAGGAAACAATATAGTTCGCGCACCGTTTCGTTTGCTATACTCGCTGCCGTTCGTCATTTCCATCGTAGTCATCTGGAGGATTTACTCGAATGCGAAGGGAAAAAGACTTTCTCTCTTTACCAGTACCGGATTAGTCACGTGACATTACGATACATGCACGACAGTGACAGAAAGATAAGGTGAAAACAAAGATGAGAAATACGAGTGATAATAACGATAAACAGTGAATTTGTTTGATGGAATAATTTTGGCTGGGGGGTGCAGTATTCGGTAGTTTCTCTGCCCGCATAAAACTTGACGATGCGACGATTTAGGTGTTCACCTGGCGAGTTTCGGCGTGGCGATGATACGGGACTGATTTCATCATAAGAAAGAGAAATTGCGAGAAAACTGTTTCTAGAAAACTAATTTACTCCCGTTGGAAATGATTGCATCCATGGAAGCTGGATATCGGTCCTTGCTCTCAAGGGATTAAGAGTCTCCTATCTAGATCCTCGGGGCGCACATGTGTATTTCCCGTGCAATCCGTGTGCCTCCATCGGGACACCCGAAAGAAAAGAAACATCAGACCTCTCCACGGAAAACAAAGAGCAACACGTTTCAGCCAGAATGCACTCGGCACGTGTTACATTACATGCAACCACGCGATCGTTTCCCGATTCTCGTTGAACTCGCACTTCGGTCCATGGACAAACATCCTCCGACAATCTTCTTGAACGAAAAGGCGTTTCCATCGGGGATCCCTTTTCTTATTTACAGTAAAAGGCGTTCCGCGCGAGGTTCCTTCGCATCGGACCACGCTTTGTGTTTTTAAACTGTTCGGCACAACTGCCGGATCCATAACCTTCTTCCGTTTAATATTTAAAATTATAATTAACAAATGAGTAGGTGTCGTTTAAACCGGTTAAAGCATTATAAGAATTTAATAACACCGTTATATTATTTTCAACCAATTAAACATGTCAAGTATAAAGATTTTCTATTTTCGATTGAAATTCATATTTTGGTAATACGATCTATATAATATATTTCATATTATAAATACTCGATGAAAATTTTAATTGTCATTTAATGAATTCGTATATACGTCTAATTTACGCGAGACAACAGTGTTTCAATGTAAAATAAAATGCTTGATATTTCAAACGGTTTACATAATTTATACGAAATTTATACGTGTTTCAACGTTTCAATAATAAATATCGATGAATAATAAATACAGTCGAATAGTAAAGTTTGCGTGAATAATATATTTATTGAATATCGTTGATTCACCGATCGAATATATAAATGTTTGTAAATCCAGGAAATTAATACTTAACTCGATAATATATTTTCACTCGCGAATATTTCGAATACCGCGAAAGCTATATCGAAAGGATTATATATCCGACGGTACGACAGATAAAATAAACGACGTGGAATTTAACGGGGGGTGAGATATCAAAACGAAATTACTCATTATGCCTTTCATTAAGAATTCCCTCGATTTCTCTTTCCCATCGTTTCCTCCAGTTTCTAGGCACTCCTTCATTCTCTATTTCTTTGCCGCCACGCAGTCGTGAAGTTGGACGAAACTCGTTATCGGATAGAACGGCCGATTACCGCTTCGTCTCGAGTTCGTCCTCGACTTTTAACGCGATTATACGTCGCTGAAACGCTAAATTGCACAGCGCAACGAGAGTTAACGCCCACGAAAACTACAAGTTCGAACAATGTACCGTCGAACAAACACGTAAGCGGAGCGACGAAGGCAAAAATCGCCGCGTCGAGGCCGAATGCTATGTGGCGACAAATCATCCTCCATAAAAAAAAGCTTTCCAACGATATATTGTTCTAAAGGAATTACGGAACAAAAATTTATTTAGTGGCTAATCTAATAATACAAAGGAGTATAGCGAAATTTGTTAATTATTAACGACAATCATCCCATTAATGTTTAAAATGAAATAAAGCCTGCGAATCTCCAGTGAAATACTCGCCGCTCCCGTACGTGGAATCGTGTATCAACGAAAGCAATTGCTGGTTGTTCGATAGTAAAATGGCGAGAGAGCTCGAGGAATCAATCCTGCCTGAATATTTGAACCGTTCAGAATCTGTAAATAACCGGAATTGCAAAACCTGCTCGGATAAAGTATCTCCTCCGAATCCATTCAGGTAACACCTGACTCCCTAAACATCTAACATCGTAAAAATGTATACCGTAGCATGGGCAAATTCAGCGGAAACGCCGCGCCGTGCCGCGCCGCGCCGCGCCGACGCCGTAAACTTTAAATTGCGTTCGCATTTGAAGTAAGTCTTGTTCGTCAAGAATTCATCGACACGGTTCCGAGAATATGTTATTCGCTTGCCTCGTTCGAGCGTTCGTCATTTCTACTGCAGAATAATTGATGATAATACCAATCAGTACCACACGCAATGTATTTGTTATTGAGACAATACAGTGCCAGCATCGTTGACCATCGTAGAAACTGTTTCTGTCGCGACAAGAATTAAACTGTTTATTCCGAGCCCCGAGAGTAGAATGCTCGACAGTGCGCACGAATAAATGAATTTATTTAATAATTTAATCCAAGAGCACTCTCGATAATAGCGATCGATAAGGGACCTGAAGTACGCCTGGTAGACCTAGTATCGAGAACGCAACAGCGTTGTTCAAGTTTTTGTTAAGTGGCTTCGAATGTTAATGGAAAAAACGCACACAGCGCTTTAGATTGGCGGGCAGCGGCGCACTATATCTATGTACTCTGTAGCGTATCCTCTAACAAAAAACGAGCGGAGAAAATTGACGACGAAATGGAAGGTGTACGTAGAACCCGAAAGATCGAAGTAGTCACTCACCTGTTCCACCAATCGCACACCTGTAAGCACACCCGATGCCGTTAAACCAATCGTCTCGCACGTATCGTTGTTTGGCCAGTTTACGAGCTCTTGCACTCCACGGCTATCGATTACCGATCGGTACGGCTACCACTTCCTTCTAATACTAAAAAATAGAGTGAAGACTTTCTACAAGCCCTAGCAAAGCTTTGGACCAGTGTGGGAGAATCCTTGATATCTGGGCACGAGACATTGAAAGAGCGAGAGAGACGGAGAGGAGGGCTGAGAGGAACAGTGAAAAAAGAGATAGGAGAGAGAAACAGAGAAGGGATAGGGAAAGAAGCAAGAGAAAGGGGTAGGAGGTGAAACTTTGAGAAGGAATGTTCAAAAACTTTTCGCGTATTTTGAGCCAAGGCTCTTCGAAAGGTTAGATAGAATATCGGATGGCCTTTTACTTAACCTGTCCTACTTAATGTGGAATTTATTCCATTATACAAGATGTTTCACTCTACCTGGGAGAAAGTTTAAAGGGTGCTAGCCAATCTCTCCACACACGCATAACGATCCGCAGTCAAAAGTAACAATTAAATATCCGCCTAGAATGCGGCAACCGGACCAACAGAGGTGTCGATTGCGTTGGTCGGGTTGCCGCATTTCAGGCGGATTTTTAATTGTCAACCGTCTGGACTCGAACCAATTTCAATTCTAAAAGCAAGTCATTTCTTTCAACTCCAGATCATTTTGATTCTATACAATCTTTCAGACATTGTGCACATTAAATTGACCCTGTTTTCTCATAATTAACATCACACATCATTATTAATAAAAACTTAATATTTACTTGAAATTAAAAAAAAAGATTCAACCACATATTTCACTGATAAAAAGCAACTTCTATTAAAATAATTTGGCACACGCAGGGGAATCAATTATATAAATTATATTCTCCTTTATAAATGAAATTATTCTCAGCATTTGCATACGCATAATACAAAGAGTGATTGCAACAACCTACAAACGCACGGAATTTGCTTCCTACACTATTTTAGTTTTTAATTATATAATTTAAGAATGATTTTAATAATTAATTACTAATTGCATGAAATTTCTTTTAGTTTTGCCGAAGTCTTTTTGTTAACTCTTTGTTTTTAATTCAATTATCACCTACCGCAACGCGACTTTATCAAGTCATTCGAAAACCAATTCGCATATTCTACCGAGCTCACCAAGCTTTGCTGGCGCTTGTAATTAGTGCAACTTTACCCTTCAAAGCGTTTCTAATATTATACCTGAGCCATTCGCCGAACTTCTCTGTAGTTTCTTGAATATTATCGTAATTGGTAGAGATTGGTCCCCCTCTATACGTTGAGGTCTGCATGCATGCATAATTGTATGCTAAATATGTTTGTGCATAACATCTATACAATCGTATAAATCCTTTTTCGTAAAAGAGTTTGTGGCACAGTTTTAATCATAAAATTCAATATTTTATAAGAATCTAAAATGTGTCGTTTCACCCCTCGTGGTAGGTTTTAGTGTTAAACCTGCAATTGAATTACAAGTCAATATTATCGAAGGGCTTTAAACTTGGAGTATCAATTGCACCAAAGAGAATCGGTAACGTTCTAGCGAATATCCTGTGTGCGACTTGATTGCGATTAGACTTTAACCCTAACCGAGCCGAGAGTTTCCGCGTCTCTTCCCTGTGTGAGTATGCGTGTGTGTGTGTACACGGTGCTTTAAAGTACTCTTACAATCAGCACAGATTCAACTGATCCACCGCTATAAGCAAGAAATTTCACCTTAGTTTGAATTGCGTATAAATGAATACTGCAGTTACAAAACCACAATGTAATCAGGAGACTGTTCGCAAAGTTTAGATTGATCATACTCGTCTCTGAATACCACTTGCGATTGTTACGAGCGTTTCTTAGCATCAAAGCAAGATCTGCGCTGCAACACAAGATCTCACCACTGTATACAGGACAGAAGAAAACGTTTCACAACGAATAATTGCTACTCTCATTTCACTTTGCCACTTTTCTAAAGATCATATAAACGTATCAATAGACTGCGGATATTTATGCGAAATAAAAAGTGTCTGCATTAATTGCAAGATACAAGAGTAATTTGAATATTTATAAATGAAGTTCTAACTGACTGACTATTAAACTATTTAAATAAAAAAAAAAAACATAAATTTAAAAATATAAAATTAAACCCTTGGACTTAGAAGGCTGAAATTTTGGACAGAGGTTTCCTTTATGATCTATACAAGGATAGGAATAGAATAGGAAAGGATATTTCGAAATCCACCCCTAAGCGGTGAAAATGAGTTGAAACGTTTGTATGGGGAATATTTTATTTGTGGTCAGATTAGCTTGAAACTTGGTCTTAATGCTCTTTGATATAATTAATCAAACATCTATTTCGGCATTTTAAATGATTCAACCCCTAAGGGGGTATTGCTATAAATTGTCTGTTTAAAGATTGAAGAATTCATCTGAAGAAAGAATTTGTTAAAGATGTTTAAGAATGTTTCACCTACAGATGTAAAGTTCGAAATCTACGTGACCGATCCTCCATCAATATCACTAGATGTGATCAAGTCTATGTACATTTTATTCTGGCACCGATGAGATATTGTTTACCCCAATGTCTATATAAACCATCGTGTACTAATAATGTTTCTTTCTGTTCCTAGCACTTCAGTGAGCAGTATGTTACCAACGTTTCTAACGCAAAATTTCATGAGGATTACGCCGATTTAAATAAACATTCGTACCTACGTCACCGGAGTCCTGCTACACACCTTCGTTTCATCTCGTCACAATATACATTTAATATTGTAATCTTTTAGTGATAAATAAAGAATATTAGTTACAACAATTAATGTGTACTTTCTTCTCTATCCTATACACGAATATGCGATAGTAGAATTAGATTAACATCTTCGAAAATTATAAGCAAGATTATTTAAATTCTACAAAACTTAATATAGTTATATTCTGCTAATACTCAAATCAATTTTCGACCGTGTGACTTGCCGTTGAGTTGTACTACTGAATTTCGGATACCTCCTTCCAGATCATGTTCTCCTAATACAAAGTTCATTTTTCGAGGTTTTCGAAAATTTTCACCAATTTTCGACCGTCTGACTTGTCGTTGACTTGTACTACTGAATTTCGAAAATTTTCGACCGTCTGATTTATCGTTTACTTGTACTACTTTTCGAAATTTTCTCCAATTTATTCAAATTTTTAGTTTCAGTAGTAGAAGTAAACGATAAGTCAGACGGTCGAAAATTTTCGAAATTCAGTAGTACAAGTCAACGACAAGTCAGACGGTCGAAAATTGGTGAAAATTTTCGAAAACCTCGAAAAATGAACTTTGTATTAGGAGAACATGATATCGAAGGAGGTATCCGAAATTCAGTAGTACAAGTCAACGACAAGTCAGACGGTCGAAAATTGGTGAAAATTTTCGAAAACCTCGAAAAATGAACTTTGTATTAGGAGAACATGATCTGGAAGGAGGTATTCGAAATTCAGTAGTACAACTCAACGGCAAGTCACACGGTCGAAAATTGGTGAAAATTTTCGAAAACCTCGAAAAATGAACTTTGTATTAGGAGAATATGATATCGAAGGAGGTATCCAGAATTTAAGTAGTACAAGTCAACGCGTACGTCAGACGTTCGAAAATTGGCGAAAATTTTCTAAAACTCGCAAATTGAACGTTGTAGGATACTTAGACGACATGTAGGATATTCGGAAAAATGAGTGGGTTAAGAAATATATACGTAGATAAGCTTCCTTTTACATTGTCTTTATTTATTCATTGTAGATTCATACATGAAACGTGTTTGATTTGTACATGTATATGCTTCTACTGCAATACAGGCGAGGCACTGACAATTATGTTAAACGATAAATCATATTAAAAATTCGTAACGTAAATACAGTATAGAAGATACCCGATTCTTACTAATACGACCAGATCTTGAGTTATCGGTAACGACGAACGCGACACGAATTTGGTAATGAAAAAAAAATGGGAAATGATTGCACGAAAACAATGCGTCGTCGACCGTGCGACAGACGGCGCAACTCCGTCGGGTCGGAGGGGTTAATAAAATACCAGTGTCCGGCATTAGACGAATTTCTTGCAAGGGTTCAAGGGTCGAGTTTTCCTGGCGTTACTGCGTTCAAAGTATGGGTGGTGTGCATAGGAGTAGTTTCGGGTGGACTCCAAGGGGCCTGGGAAAACCCCTGTCGCTGGCTGTCTCATTTTTGTCATTCTAAGTGCATGCCGCGACGAGAATTAAGCAGAGCTCGAAGCGAGATGGCGAAGATCTTAAACCTCTCCTTAACGCTAGACCGCGAAACACTATCTCCGTTGGAGAAAGACAGCGTTCTTAGGCTTCGGTCTTTACTCCGGGAAGCTGGTTCTCGGAATTTTTACTCTGCGAGCTGGAACCATCGTGCTGAGCGAAGGGGCGCACTTTTCCTGGCGTTACGATGTCCAACCTTGAATTCCTACGGGCCTGGAAACCTCTGTTCTCAAGCCATCCCGCCTCTTGAAATTAGCATTAGGATATTTCTTTTATGATTCAGTCGATGTGGCTCAACTTCAACTTTGTTAATGGCTGGTCATATTTCTAAACACAGTTTTTATTCGATTTTAATTCGTAATTTAAATAAAAATAAATTTTAAAAACGGACTAAAAAGTATAAAATAATTTTCCTAGTCCCATCAGATTCCTAACCTCGTACAGATAGTCTTGAAAATTCGTGATTGTGAATTTTTCATACAAACCTAGGGTTTCCTGGTAATTTGCTACAGGCCCCTCGCTGGCTTAATCCGCTTCTGGATTTTAGACGTTATCGACATAAGAGACTTTAATGTCCCGTAGTCGGTTCAGTTTTCTAAGCTCAGTACATAATAATAAAAATGATATTGTGCCAGTTATCGCGGCAGATATGACGTGCTGCTTTTACTACCACGTTTAGTAACAGTGAAAAATAGCGATAAGACACTTAATCGTCTATGGTGTAAGGTCATAACAATGCCACACGAGCTAAAGCGTTCGCGTGACGTCGCCAACGTCGCTAATGTCCACCATCCGCAGGCACATATTCAGGTACGTATAAAAATTGATATATTCAATTGCTAATTTATAATCACAAATGGACTGCGGATCTTTATGCCTAATGAAAATTGTCTGCGAGGATTGATCGATTGATTAATGATTCTAATAAACTCTAATGATTCTAATAACTACTACGAAAGTAGAAAGTGCTTATCGAAAGAAAAGAATCTATGCATGATTATTCCATACTAATTAGCATGCTCGATCTAAATGTTGCAACAATCCACCTTCGAATATAAATCTAGAGGACTGAGAATCAAGAACATTCTAAATACCTTCAAGTTCCTCATTTTCGAAAATACTATCTTGAAGATAAATCGATTGCATAATGCTTCCTCTGGAATTCCTTAGTTTCACTTTCATGATACATTCTCAAGCATTACTAGCAATTATGAAACACACTCTTGAATGAATTATAACGGAACACCCGGTACGCACTAGATATAGTTCCTACACGTGAAAAAACAAATCAGACATGCGTGTAAAAAGTACATCAACACGAAAGTCGTCAGTTCGGTAGATGGATGACGAACAAAAAATATTGAAACGTGCCGCGGTGCCAAGGAGAAAGTTCTCGTCGATTTGCTTGGTTGAATATGAAAAGAGAAGTCCAAGATTTCCTGCATCTTCGTCGCTGGGAAAGTAAATTATTGGCTATGCTGTAATAACGTTTTTCACATTCAGATTTGTAGTAATACTCTGCAAACATCTGAAAACCTCACCACAGACCTTCGATCACTAATTACGAGATACCTTGATCCAAGTAACACCTTGATCTAAGAAAACGGAAACCGTATGATCCTAGAAAAACTAATATGAATGGGCAGCAAATTTTTATTTAAACAATAACGAAAAGTCTGATTGTTTTGTCTGATTATAATATAAAGGTCAAAAAAAATTAGTATAACTATAGGATCTAAGAAACAGCACGGACCCGAAGTTTTTTCTTAGATCAAGACGTTACCGTATCGATTACTTCGGTTGAGTTCAGGAAGCCGTCGAACTATAATCTCTAGAAATACCGCGAATAAGGTAAAATAGAATTTATTATTTACGAACACTCAAATATCTAAACACACACATATGGATTACGCGCTAAACGAAGATGATGTGATTTTACGATGATATCGAGAATCCCGATGCGGGACATACTAATTTCAAAGACACCTCACGGCTTTTTCACGTCGTCCTTATACCAGTCCTCACTGCAACAAATATAAATAGCTATTAGTAATTTCTCATTTCACCAGTACAATCTTTGTATTCGTCATTTGCGTTAGGTCGTCAAAAGTGGCACGAAGTACGAATAAACAAAGTGTTTGAAATTGTAAGGATAAATGAGAACTGT
Source organism: Lasioglossum vierecki (assembly GCA_028455595.1). Classification (NCBI taxonomy): domain Eukaryota; kingdom Metazoa; phylum Arthropoda; class Insecta; order Hymenoptera; family Halictidae; genus Lasioglossum; species Lasioglossum vierecki. The sequence continues at coordinate 25,814,374 of CM052338.1, forward strand.
AATCAATCGCCCGATAAAATTCGAATGACGACCAATGCAGCAATTTTGCAAATGTATTCGGATGGGAAAATTTGATTTCTCTCCACGTACCACCCAGCCACGTTTTCAGGCGCGTCGCATCTTTGCTGTTCCTCGTTGTAAACGGTACCATCGCTGCAACCTTGTTCGCGCGGGGTCACACCATTCAGGCAAACATAAAATTTCTGACAGTCATCTGGATGAGCGAATTTAGGGTGATCGACGACCATTCCTCTGGTGTCGACTTGGCTTTCCTTTGGACACTCGAAGCCGTCCTTCAGCTTCTTGTCTACCACTCCGCAGCCCTGGATCAAATATTATTGTACACAAGCTGTCCCAAACATGTCGGATAACCTCGCAAGGAAATCCGTCGCTAAATAATTCTCATAAAAGAATTCCAAAAAGCGACGTCAAATAAGATAAAAAAAAACCTTGCAACGAATGGTTTCCGAGATTATTCGAAGTAACTTTTCCCTTTGCAAAAATCCTTTTTCAAGGATCGCAAGGCTGCGGGGTTCTCATTTCTCGATAATACCTTTTTTTCGGATGTGGAGGAACCGACCGAGGTCGTAAAACTCCACACCCAAGGACAGCAAAATTCTTGGGGTCCTTTTTTCCCCACTTAAGGGGCCACTCCTGCCCCCCTCCCCCCGACCCGCTTTCCGCATACCGAAGGGGTGGTGGTAGCTTAAGCCACGACTGTTCTTTGATCCTAAGGTAGGGTGATAGTGCTCTAGATTTATCTTTTATCTAATGTTTCCGACTACTGAAAACCCTCATTTTTTGGAAACCCTGTATATAGAATTTGAAAATTAGGCTCTTTGATATCATTATTGTTCAATTAGTACAACATTCTATGCTGTCACAGTCGTTACAAATTTCCGATTGTGAAACTAATAATTATGGCCCATCTGATAAATCGATTACACGGAGGGACATAATTGTTATAATTGAAAATTACTAATGTAACCACTTGAATCGAGTAGCAGTGAGCACGAGTTAGAACGATGTAGATTATATCGTTTCTGGAAAAGCGCTAGATAAAAGATCAATTCTAAACCACCATCGCCCTCAAAAGTTCTATTTTTACATTTACCCATTACTATTATTACTATATTACATTTACTATTATTACATTTAAATATCGAATGTATATTTACCACGCGACCAGCGCTGTCGGGCCACACACAAGTCCCGCTATATTCGTCGAAGTGCAGGCCAGTGGTGCAAGTGATCTCGATAGCGTCACCATCGATGCAATTGTAAAATATGTTGCAGACAGATGGATCCGGATGAGCAAAGAAACCGTTCCTTCGCTGACACTTCTTCGTCGGTTGCGGTGGTTCTGTGAAGGTCGAAAGATATAACGGTAATTGAAAGAGCACTTTCGCTGCCGATTGTCACTGATCTTACGCGTCAAGGACATTAACCGCAACAGCCATCGACTCGGTAAGATAAACCTCGATTTAATAATCCTAGACAATATACTTTTCACACTTGGTGTATGCGTTTAATAGACAGAAAAATGAATATATCGTTCAAGCGTACATAAAATTGCAGGTGAAACGTTTGGAATCACTTTGTAAATTAATGGAAATCAAGATGCGAATCTGATTCAAGATCTGATCGAGATGCACAAATATTGTTATTGGAAATAATTAATGAAATACTGTATTATTAATAAATAAAACTGATATACCGAAAGAAGAATTATTTATGATTTGATTTAACATGATCAAGATGCACAAATTGGAAAGAGTAAATCATTGGAATAATTGTTGAATTTTAATGAAAGTAGCAATAGATAATCTTACGTAATTCGAGACGATCCTCGCACGCCACATTGAACACGTGATCGCATTTGTTGACCTTGCGATTTAATGGGTCAAAAACAAGACCATCTGGGCAAAGTTTTTCTGTTGCAACGCCGTCGACACAGTCGTAGTATTTGTCGCATTGCGTCGCATGCTCGTATTGGCCATCTTTGGCAGGACAATTGAACGCGCCATCTACAACATTAAATAAGGGTTAATTAGAATAAAAAATAATCCTCCTACTTTATATATTAACAAAATAAGGCACGTATTTCTAGTAATAATTGATTAATTACTATATTATGTTTTTTTAATAATTTTAAATTTAAAAACTTGTTACTTAAAATAAAAATTAATATATAATTAGTGGATATAGTAATTCCCCGCGCATCCGGGTCACGTGACGCGATTCATCTCTATCGCGCATGCGTACCGGCGCAGAGCGAGAGAGAGAGAGGGGGAATCCTATTCCCCTCGATTCGCGCTCCCTCCCCTGAACCGACGACTCTCCTCCGCAGCGAGGAAGAAGAAATTTCTGAAATTTCTCCACGTTACATGCGGCATTTACTTTTGTAAGATATACCGGAAATCAATGCCACGCTCCAACGAGCATATAAAGCAGCTCAGTGTGATAGTGAAATGCGAGGTAGTCGAACCCGCTCTCAACTTCTCGTATCTCTCGAACACTCGAGGCCGATCGCGGACCGTATTGTTTTGTTTCTTTATGTAATTTATTGGTTCTACATACGGTACGTATAAAGACGATATAACTACTCTGCCCCGATGCTTATGCAACCTTCCGAGCGGTAGATCTGACATTTACGCTTTAGAAAGTTTGGTGAGAGACTGTCTCTCTTACGCACTCTCTGCGTGAAATGAATACCTCTGCAGCAAGTCGAAACGCCGATACGCAGACGGGACAATATTTTTCCGATGGGATGGCCGGCCGTGTGCAGATATTTAAAATCGTTACGAAATTTTACCGGTTTCAAAGCGACGATGATTACAATACCGGAAATTCTATTACATTTTAGAAGCTGCGGTGGACCGTGCCCCAACCAGTCGGGAGAAAGTCCGAGAGTTCTGTTCCAGTGAAACCGTTCTTTTTCCTCGCGGTAATTATCATGCACCATTTTTCCTTTCGTTCCGCAGCAGACTTCACGTTTCTGCCACGATGCGTTATCGCACGTTCTCGCAATATTAAGCACATCCAATTTGTTAAACGGCGCGTCTCGTTACAATTTACACTTGTCGACAATGTGCTCTAAAACTGATTATTGTTTTCGGAAAATTTTTATTGGAGGAGGACTCTCACTCGACAAGTTCTACAAACATGTAGAATATACAACAACAAAATTTAGAAACTAACAATTTTCACAACGCGTAATTTTTACCCTTCATTTTTTTTTAACTGACAATCGTTAGTTCACTTTACTTTAATATTATTCAAATTAACCCTTAGCGGTAATAAAAATTGCTGTACCATTATTCAAAGTATTATTTACATTATTTAAATGTATCCAATCAATTGCTAAACATTTAGGTATTGCACGAGGTATTAGAAAAATGTAATAATTGTAGTTTGAGCATAGGAAGTGATTTAATGTGAATTATAGCAGAAAAATGAAGGGTTATAACCAGCTAAGTGTGAATAGGTAAAAGCGTAAAATTGTAGTTTGAGCATAGAGAATATTTAATGTGAATTGTCTGAGAGTCTGAGAAATACTTACGCGTCGCTGCGACCGCAGCCAGCAACACGACGATAGACGCTCCGATCATCTTTCTTTGATTTCGAGCTGGCAAGAGATGGTGTTGTCACGCAATCCGTTAGGGACTACCTCGTTCACTGGACACTGAGAGTGTAAATTTTGAATTTCCTTTTGAAATGCCGTCTCCGTCGCGAAACACTGCAGCTCTTCGGCAACTCACCACGAGGGTATACCCCATTGGTCCCCACTACACCCAATGATTCTTCCCCACTTTCGCTGCGTTTTCATCGGTGAATAACTGTCTAGAATCAGGACTGATCAGTAGGGACCACACGCTTTTACTCTTCCTTCTCTTTCCTCGGCATGGCCACTACCATTCGACTTCCTCCTCTTCTTCTTCACAGCACACTCTCACCTCGCGTCCTTCTCTAGACTTCAGAGAAATATTTCAATTATCGCGATCTCTGCGAACGGTCGTTGCGGTTTTCCGAGTATTTCGAAACGGAAATTATCGTCGGACACCGTCGAACATTGATTTTTTGACTTTTTAAATCAATTTGCTTCTTATTTCCTGAAAAACGATTCAATTCTCGACGTTTATGTAAACCTGAAAATTATGCTATCCAACAGGTTATTAATGCATAATTATTTCCTTGTTATGCGTGTCAATATAAATTTTTAGCTGCGTCGAATAATTTAACGCGTTCTCGTTTAAATATAGAAATTAATAAAATCATGGATTATATTTATTAAATCATATAAAAATGGATCAAGTCACAGATTCTTTTTTCCTTGTTTCATTTGATTAGGTATGTTTGTTTTGTATTGACGACTGTGCAATTTCTACCGGCACGTTTCTTGTTCTACTGTGACTGCAATAATTGCATTAGATGGAAACTGTTCTTGAAAGTAATTGTGAAATACGCATCTTTTTCTCGAGATTGTCACTGCGTTACATAAAATCGATTCGAGTCATTAGTTATGAAAGCGATACTAAATCGAATTTATTACCTTGAAAGCCCCACGTTGCTAACCCGCCGCTGTCCGATCAACTAGATTTCGGAAGCGTTTCCCGTGAAATGTGAAGAACTTTCAGGCTTCTGTCGCTTTCACTCCTCACGGGAAAATTCCCGTGACAACACGCGATTCGAATTCGTTATTAAACCGAGGGAAAAAGTTGAGTATCTCTGGCCGTGTTACAATATCAAATTAACCAGCTCGTTATCCCTCGTATACGCTCCTTAGAAATAGTTCCATAGAAAATCGTAGATTAATATTCTCTTTTTGCACTTTAAATCGGCAAATGATTTCGTCCATAGGGTCTTCCATTAAATCTTATCTTAAAATGTAACAAAAACTCACCGGTTATTCTACAGTCAACGAATGTTTACAATTTATCATTATCTTTTACAATCTGTGGACAATTATCAATTTTTTATATAAAATTTTTACTCGTCGAAGACTGACAACTCTAATCTTCACGAATAAAAAATAGCGCAAAATTTTAAATATATTTTCGATGGAATATAATTTCTTATTTCAAAGAGATAAATTTCACATATAAAAATTCAATATAAACCTCTTAATATAGCTATTCATATAAAAATATAAATATAATACAAAAAAATGAAGGTGACTGAAATCCCGGAAACGCCTCCACCTACAAAAAAGCAAGTATCGTGTGAGATGGACCCCTTTTCGCAGCCATTTAAATTCTGTTTTACAATTTTTATCAAATTTATCGTTTAATAGTTATTCACGTATATGTCTATATATACATACACTCTACATGGTATACATACTGTATTTTTAAGTGAATAAACTTATGAAGTGAGCAAACGATTATAATTAAAAAGTAAAGCTGGCTGTATTAAAAACATTTTATTCTCCAGGTGATACGTAATAAGTCAATGTGTATTAAAATCTACATATAAATTCGGCTTAAAACTACGAAGGTTTGGCGCCCTTCCTTCTGCTGTGGCCACCGGTTGGTTTCGGTTTCGGTGGTGGATTCTCTAGTCTGTCTAATTCCTCGTCAGTCAGCTGGCCTTTGTACCAATCTTTGCTGCAATATTAAAACAAGATCTATGTCAGCACCAGTCTATAGAGTCTGTACCAGACCCGTCGTAGCTAGCGAACTACAATTTGTGAATTTGTATAAATTGAACTGAGAGAGCACGTTATGGCTACTCTACTTCAAGAGAAGAAATAGCTTTATCCCCCCTTGCCGAATCATTTTCTCTGCAGTGATTAAAACAACGTCTTCGTCCACAAAAATGTCGTAAAAGATACCAGAAAATTACTACTTGTTGTATGTTTGAAAATCATCATGACGAATATGACTCGTTAAAAATCATCATTAACGAACTGCTCCTCTTTCTATAGACATTTCTGACACTTTCAAACACAGACTCTTTAAATTCTAATCACGTACTCGATATTATTATTACCTATATCAAACATGCTCCCCACCGTCAAATGGCTTCCTCTCCTTCTTCTTGCACGTATATTTCAATCGATTTTAAACATTTTGATGAAAAATTATAACAGAAAGGTGTAACGGTTCTTTTACTTGGTAAACAAAGCGATGATGCACTACCGATCGTCGCGCGCCGACGTGCTATCATATACTGAGCTCCGTCGGGGCGAAGTGAGTCCGTGGAATGAGGAGCGTTGTCGTGCGGAGTGGGGAGCGTTGTCGGGCGGAGTGGGGATCGCTGAACGCGATCGCGAACTCCATTAATGCAATTTCAAGTCTCGTCAGGAAGTTAGTTTAAAATCAATTGCAAAATTTACCACCGAACAGACAAACAAACAAGAAAGCGACCTCAATGTTCATACGAACATGGAACTGGTCAAACATTGTGGCCCAAAAAATCATTGTAACTCACCATTCAGGTATTTTTCTGGCCCAGTCGCACTTGCCAGTCCTTTCGTCGAAAGCTTGACCTAATTTGCAGCCGCTTCTCCTCGGTATTTCGCCGTTCACGCAGACATAGAAGTATTGGCAGTCCTCTGTGTCAGGGTATCGGGGATGTGTAGCGGCGACGGAATCGTCGACCTTCGGACAAGTGAAATTGAAAAGTTCCCTAGATCCGCAGCCCTTCTTCTGCGCCTCGTCCGGCCAATTGCAAATGCCAGTCTTTTCGGAGAAGACCAGACCATCTGGACAGGTGATCATATTGAACTTCCCTTCGACGCAGTAGTAGAACGTGTTGCATATCCGAGGATCTTCGTGCGCGAAATAGCCGTGCATTCTGGGACAATGTGCGGACGGCTGTGGTTTTTCTGTTGGGATAATTTTGTTTTTGATTAGTACAGTACAGTCTCGTTCAAACTCGGGAATATGGCGTTGGTGAGCGAAAGGGACTTCACCAAAGAAAGGGCCCTCACCAACACCACCCGATACTGCTGTTCTTGTTAAAAAAAAAAAGTAATGTCCCATATATATATTCTAAGTACGACGGAGGAGACCGTTCTATTTAATGTTATAAATTTAATTTTATTTTATTAACTCTTTAATAATTATAAGACCTAATGTTTTAAGAATTCTATTAGGGTGAGATGGGAAGTTCGCCTACCTCTTCCATCTCACTGGAAGAAATAAGAAATAATATCCAATAATCCCGATCTATATGTGACACAGAACTGAGAATCGACTTAGATTGGGACTTTACAAGAGCTGATAAGATCTAGGCAAAAGGGTTAAAGACATGAGAAGGACATACGTAATTTGGGTCGCTTCGAGCAGTCGATCCCGAATGGTAGGTCGCATTTCTCGTGCAGAGGACTGAAGTCATTGAATACTAAACCGTCCGAGCAAAGTTTCTCGGTGGGTTTGCCATCCCTGCAGTCGTAATACTTGTCACACTGTTCTGCGTCAGGGAAATAACCATTCGGTTCGGGACATTGATCCTGAAATTCGTCTTCGTCGTATTCTTCTTGCTCTTCTGGCGCTGCCTGCTTTTTGTGCAGCGCTGGCAACGCTACTTTCCTACGGCTTTGCTCCGCTGCCTCCTCTTTCCTCGATAAGGAAGTAACAGCGCCTAAAAAGTCACCGAATTAGCGCGGCGATACTGCAAACCTAACCTTTTTGCGCAGGGGGAAAAAAGCCGAACAAACACGCTTCAAATGTATTCCGTGGTTCGAGATCAGAAGGAAAAACTTCTAGCAGAAAATTGGTTAAATTCATTTGAGCAACTTCGTACCGACTGTACAGCTAATAATCAGATAAGGTGTACATACATAGTTAATAGAAATATTCTTGCGTTTGGAATACAATGTTTGAAATATTGTTACAAACACGAATTAGTAATTTTCTATGTGTACCGTGTACAGGACGGGGCACCAGATATTGCCACCTTGATTTGGACGAAGTTTCGGTGGAGATTAAATGCTTTCAAAAGATGCAGATACTGGTGTTACCAGTTTTTGTTGTAAGTGGACGCGTCAAGGACCCGTGAAGGTCAACTTTGATTTTTTCGGACTCCGGATGATTTCATGCATTTATAACAAGAAATTGAGTGATCAAAAGAATTCAACGACGTTACTATTTTCAACTTACTAAAAATAATTAAAAAATTAAATACATTTATGATATATATTTCTGTTTTACAATTGAACAAAATTTAATTTTCATTGTTTATACAAAACTATAACCGTACCGAGCACGAAATGTGAAGACGATCATTCGACTGGTCGTGTTAAAGAATAAATTCAACTTATATACGTTTGCTAAAACGATCAATGAGCTGATTGTTGATGTGACCTTTATAAATAAATAGTATATAAAAAACATCGATTTCAATTTCTATACATCCTTTTCTTAATCCCAGCCTTGAGAGTAAGTGGAATTTCCATACTTTTTCGTGAAAGAAGGCGTGGGATGATGCAACGCGGATGCATTCGTGTTGGCGGTCAAGAATGACAAATGAATCGGGAGGCAGTAAAAGAAAAGGAAAAAGCGAAGAATAAAAAACGGTGAACGGTGAGAGAGGGTCAACTAGTCGGAGTATTTTCAAGGCAGCACACACAGCGCGACGCGGCGTCTTGGTTTTGCGTCCCTGAATAATACGCCGGTCGCACGTAAACGCCGCGCGCCGGTCGACCTCGCGAACGGAAGAAAGTGAGAAAGTGCCCCGGCCTCCCATGTATCCGATCGGCCAGAACTTAAATGTCGTTTAATCACTCAGACCTGTTAACTTTCCAACACTCTATAATATCGATTTCGATTAATTTTTGAAGCCCCCGGACTGGTTTATACAACTCCGCGAGGTACACCAATTCCGAACAAGAAACTCCTGCAATTCTCCAAATACGGTTCAACAAAATTGTTATCGGAGCACGAAAATACTGAATCACAAAAATACAGTTACAATTAACCCCTTGCCGTAGCCAAAAATGTAGAAGAAAAAATAAAATTTATATTTTATTTTTGTTTACAGAAGCGAATCAAATTTTATTTCATTTAAAAAAACGCGTATCTAATCGTATTTGTTAGACTTTGTTGAAAATCTTCGTGACGAGTGTGACGAGTGTGACTCGTTAAAATACGACAAGGGGTTAACGCCTTCCATCGTCACAGATATATGACGTCATAAATTTGTTGATTCAAGGTGAAAAGCAAACGTGGACGAGATATTTCCGAGGGCCGTGTTTAACAAAAACATTTTAACAACGAAGGCGAGCAACGAAATAATGACGTCCGAGAAAAATGCCACGAAACGATCAAAAGATGTTGCTCTAAACTCGTTACATTGGAAAGCGAATCCTGTGAAACGCGATCAGTTAATAAATACTAAACAATTTTTTCTCTCGAGCTACATATATCGGCACGTGGACTGGAGAAATGAAACTTTCTATAAAGGTGTAAGGCGAACTGATTTCTCAATAAGAACCGATGGCGCAAGTTCTTTCGTAGTCGGGCCGAGATTGCGCATCGGCGTTGATCGCAACCATGAATGAATCATTGTACATTGTTTGAATTGCATTAAAAAAATATATATATATGCGCGATTAGCATTATTATATTACATTATTAGCATTCTTTAATTATTCCAGTAATCACGAACGCGTCGAAGCTGATTTAGCAGATAAATTCGAGCCGATTGATAATGTTGTAATCAAAGTATTAATAGAAGTCATTGCAACAATTAAAGCCTGCACCGTGATTGCAAGCCGTGAGACAATAAGTCGGCTAAAGGCCACATTCACCATTCAGCGTGCCACTTTTACTTTCGGAATCCTTCGTAGACCCAAAGTAGCTAAGAAACGAATATATTCAGCTTGTTAAACGCGATTGTTTGAACGTGTCGGGATTGCGGAATAAATTATTGTAGATGAACTGGTTGTGGTAAATATTTGATTGATGGAACTACTCACCGAGACAGATTAGCAGACAAAAAACCTCCGTCCTCATCCTGACGGAGGATGGCGATGTCTGGAAAAAGGGATAGTCTGATTTAAATCTTGGAATCAAATCACGGTTCTTCGAACGTGGAGGAATTGATGACTAGAGAATACTGGGCCCCATCGAGAGGGTCCCAGAGCCTTATATGCACCCCCCACTTTTCCATCGGCCAGGTTACAACACCCGACACGACCGCGTAGAAGCATAGGTAGATTCATTGCTCTTGTGCATACACAGATGATCCGTTTAACGATGCATCGAGCTAACTGTACACACGATAACATTGAAATTCTATTATCTCTCTCGGAATTTTTCAATGTGAACGGAGGGGTATGTTCGTTCATTCAAGGTGTAATTATATAACACAAGAATTGTTTCTATGGTAATTCTTCGAGCGTCTTCCAAGGCATCTCAATAACACGTTTCCCTGTCCCACCATCCTTCGGGATTCCTCCTGATCCATAGCTTCCGCAGTTCGTCGTAAATCACGATAATTATAGCATACGGCACGCCCGGTAACCACCATTCGAACCTCAGCGGATACGTGTGCAGGATCTCGTCCATGTACGGCGCGTAGCAGACAATGCAGCCCATTATTAGCTCGAAAAGTATGCCGTAGTTGAGGACCCAGTTGTGCATGCCCTGATAAAAAAGAGAGTTCCGCCGTGTTTTGCAAATCATCACGTCGGCCACTTGAACGATCACTATGCTGACGAAGAAAGCGGTGTGGCAAGTGTATTCGAGGATCTTCCGTTGCTCGTACGTCCATTCCTGACCGAAACTGTCCTGCAGATCGTTCACGACCACGCTGTCCCACGCCGATCGCAAATTCATCAGTCTGCCCGGCAGAAAACCGTGCTCCGCCATTACCACGAAGTACGCGAAGAAACCGGCGCAGGCTTCTATTATACCGATCTGACCATACGCCATAAAGATTAGACGACGACTGACGAGACGGTCCAGGTGGGGCACTCGGGGTTTTCTGAAATTATTATTATTTTATTATTATTATGGTAAACCTTACGTTTAGGGGAGGCAGACCTTACTAAACGTAAGGTTTACCATTTCTTTTTATTTCCATTTAAACAGCCATTAGTGGGGTTGCTCGAAGTTAAAGGAAAAGATCTTATTTCTATGCTTAATATTGTAATAGGCTTAATGATATATCTTAACGATTTTGTAGACAATATCGTCGACACCTAAGCATGATATCGGATGTACACTTCTCGTATGCCAGAGATACAGCAGGCCACATGTCTGTGCCCAGATCTATGCACAATACGCAAATGACGCCAACAGGCAAAGGAATCCCGAGGATGATGAATGCCAAGAAGGGAGTTATCTCGGGAACGTTACTGGCAAGTGTGTACGCGATACTCGACTTTAGATTGTCGAATAGTCTCCGTCCTTCTTCAATCCCGGTGGTTATCGATGCGAAGTCGTCGTTTAACAGAATTAGGTCTGCGACTTCTCTGCTCACATCTGATCCTAACAAAATACAGACATTTCTGATTAGTGTTATTAATTGAGAAGTTAGTTTAAATTCAATTGAAAAATTTGCCACCGAACAGAGAAACAAACAAGAAAACGAGCTAATAAAAACGTAAAATACCTGGTAAAAATACCTGCTATGCCCATGGCGATTCCAATGTCGGCCTTCTTTAATGCCGGCGAGTCATTAACTCCGTCGCCAGTGACGGCAGTAATCAAGTGCAGTCTTTGACAACTCTCGACGATCTGCAGCTTTTGCACTGGCGAGGTTCTCGCGAACACAATCTCCGGATAACTCCTTATGATACCGTCGAGTTCTGTCGATTCTAGATCTCGTAATTCGTTTCCTGTCATCACGATCGAACGTTCGTTCCGATTGTTATTATTTTGCGAAATATCATCGGTGATGATGCCGACATATTTCGCGATCGCTCTTGCTGTGTCAGGGTGATCGCCAGTTACCATGATCACCTTGATTCCGGCGCGGCGACACTTGTACACTGCATCCGGCACTGTTGGCCTCGGGGGATCCATCATCGAGATCAACCCAATCTAACAATGTAGAGTATCAAATTGCTTATGCAAAGTAGTCTAATTCATCAATTAGCTAATGTAATGTACTGGCAATAATTTCTGTTATCGATCCCTTAGACGATACCGTGTCACAAGTTTTACCGGAAACACGTCGGGAGATGGTTTAAACAAAAATAGAACTTTGGATAAACATTTACGAGTATCTGTATGTTGTACGTGAACTGTATGTTTAAAAATTAAAAAAAAATGCAAATAAAGCGAACTACGATATTGCTACGCTATCATTTTGTATAAACGATATTACTAGTCTCAGGTTCTGGAGAGGAAAGTTTGGAGGATCAGCCGTGAAGACGAAACCCGGTGGAAAAGCAGAAGCGGGAAGATCGCGATCAGCAAATCCAAGTACACGTTCGCCATTGTTCGCAAGAATATAACAAGATTCCGTATAAGCTTTCTTGATTTCCTCATCGAGCGCTCTGGTCTCGTTACCGAACGCTAGGGTGGAACATCGTTCGAGAACTTTTTCCGGCGCGCCCTTGAAAGAAATGAAATACTTCTTGTCGCACATGTGAACGTTCGCCTGGAACTTGTCCGTCGAATTGAATGGTATTTCGAACAGCTAATTTCGAGAGAGAGAGAGAGAGAGAGAATATCAATTTTGTATTGTATGGACTAATAAAATCACGCATGACTATGATCAATGTTTCCCAATCTTTTCTGTACTATGCCCCATCTAATCACCCTGTATATTTAAACTAGTAATATAAAGATGTCAATTGAATAAAATTGTTATAGGAGTACAAAGGAATAAATACCTTTTTACAGTTTTTCCTATAAGCAGCTGCACCCCCGTTAACCAGAACTTCCATACATTTTAGTAGAGCAGCGTCAGAAGCATCCCCTAAAATTTTTCTTTTCTGCAAAGGCGGTGGAGGTATATCTTCAACCATAGGTGCCCATTCTGCTCGATTACAAAGACTGGCTACTTTGGCCAAATTATGAAATCCAGGATTCTTCGCATACTTCGTCCATATATCGGACACCATTACTTCTCGTAATTGGCCGTCGTACCACATATGTCGAACCTAATGTGCGTAGATTTTCAGGTTAGAGAGATTTAACGCATGCAAATGCGAACATGTGCATCGATCCTTTCAACAGCTTAGAAGAAACAGATTTTTTCGATTATCCTTAACAAAAAAAGGTGTGAAGGAGGGTACAGAAGGTCCCTGGGCGGTAGAATTTTAATGGATATGCCCTCGTCTGTAGTTTTTATCAGGCAGGGTGAGCTCCACACTACCCTTCGGCCTCCTAGAAGTTAGCCCTTGTTGAATTAAATAATTTCTTTTCATCAGTTATACTAATATTACAACTATAATATGATAAATAAGATGAAAAATTGAGAAAAACGATTTTTTCAGTAGCTCCCCACTTTTCATTTTTTTTTCAATGTTCTCAATTGTACTACGTTGTGCTAGGATAAATAAATGAATAAATTAATAACGTGTCGATGTAAAAACAAACATTTTACAAACAAGTATTTCTTGCCGACCTGGTAGATAAAGTGCCATCGGACTGCATCCGAAGGGAATGCCAAAAGGAAAAAATCGACGGAATGGCAAACGAAGCTTACGGTCATTTTATTTTGCGTGAGCGTTCCTGTTTTGTCGCTGCATATAACAGCGGAGCACCCTAGCGCCTCGATAGTCTCGAGATGTTTCACCAGGCAAAATTTGTTCGCCATTCGTTTAGCCGTTAGAGTGAGACTGACCGTCATGGTGGCTTGCAAACCTTCCGGTATATTCGCAACTATAATAGCGATCAAGAACATCGTCGAATCGAGCCAACTGTAACCCATTGATATCGACAAAATGAAAAACAGAAGTCCAAGGAAAATTGCCCAGGACGAAATGAATTTCATAAATCGACGGATCTCGCGGGAAAGCGGCGTTGGTCTGGGAGTCAATTTCGACGTCAATTTAGCTACTCTTCCCATCACGGTATGATCGCCACGGGCAACTACGATCCCTTTTCCAGTGCCTGTTTATCAATTATACTTTTAAAAAAACAGGTCCCAGAAACTTTATTTATTTCGTCATACCTTCCACCACGTTAGTTGAAAAGAAAACCATGTTCTTGGCTTCGAGAACATTGGTCGTTTCGTTTATACTTGCAGTTCTTATGAGAGGCGTAGATTCTCCGGTGATCGACGCATTGTCAACTTTGAGACCTGAAGTTGCAACGAAAACATTTTCTAAAAATATAAAATTCGGTAAAATAGTTCTACATCGATTACGATAAGTAGAAGTTAAATGCAAAAATTCATTTCGTCCTTCAATAATTTTTTACGTTGAAAATCTTTGTGTAAAATAAAAATGTTCGCCGTTCATTGCTAAAAATGTCTATGATAAAAATGTGCTATCTGAATCGCGGCAAACCGAACTGAAATAAAAATTTATTTCCTTTCTTAATATGTTTAATGAATTGAAAATGAATTTGTCATGTTTGTCGTAAATGCATAAAATAATAAAAGTTTATTAACAGGATTTGTACGACACGCAGTGCCAGCGATTTATCAGACAATTTGAATGATTCTCTACGCGAGCATTTCACGGTTCTGTAAATTCGATTTATAAAACACAAAATCGATGTGATACCTCGAGCGTTAACGGAGAGAAAGGCGAGGACTTTTTTCTCGAGAGAAATAAGAAAGTTAAGTCTGCAACTACAACAGATACGAATTTACCTTGACATTCCAGGATCCTAATGTCAGCGGGTACGCGGTCTCCGGTTTCTAAAAGGACAATGTCCCCGACTACTAATTCGGCTGCGCACAATTCCCTTTTCTCGCCGTCTCTCAATACTGTCGCCCTTTGCGGGACCATTTGTTCAAACGACTCCATGATACGAGAACTTTTCGATTCTTGATAATGACTGAACATTCCGGTAATTATGATCAAAAGAATTAGCACGATACCAAGTCCCAAGTGATCGTACGATGATACACCGTAAATCTCGTATTCCAAAATGTAATTGCAGAAAGACAGAATAACTCCGATCTAAAAATTGTCAACACCGTTAGAAGGTACTATATTATTCCATTATTATTCAAGGATATACAGGATAAGATTCCCATTAATATTCGGACGCTCTAAAAAAGACGATAA
The DNA here is from genome assembly GCA_028455595.1 of Lasioglossum vierecki. Classification (NCBI taxonomy): domain Eukaryota; kingdom Metazoa; phylum Arthropoda; class Insecta; order Hymenoptera; family Halictidae; genus Lasioglossum; species Lasioglossum vierecki. Next base: position 25,829,516 of record CM052338.1, read on the forward strand.
CTTTTTAAACGTTATACGTTTTGCAGATCTGTGTCAATTATATATGCATTGCAAATCCTACCATCTTTAAACGTTTGTAGCTGATTGGCACGTCGACCGATTTTGATGAAATTTTTAGAATATGTTTAATTCGCACAGATCTATGAAACGTGTTTTCCGATAATAATTAACATATCGTGTACCCATATTAAGGATGAAAAGCCTCCGCAACATCGACGTAGAAATTTCAGCACGTTAGACGCCTTTTTCGGCGGTGTGAGTGCATTGAGTCCATTAATTTTTAATAGATCACGTGCAACAGTCGTCGATAAACCGTTCACCGCATCGCTTTGATGGCTTCGCAATAAATCTTCTGCTGTACATAGGTGAACGTCTGTTTCGATATCCCGGTACAGAGAATCTAGATTACTGCTGGCTCGCCGTTTCCTTCGCTTGTTAAAACACCTTGATATGCTCCAAGGAAAAGTACAATACATCGCCCTAAAAAATATAGAAATGAAAAAAAAGTCTCGATAACCAAAACGTGTAATTAGATATAAAATTTCATCGAGATATCGATCTACATATTTTCAAATGATCCTGCGTTACACTTCAATTGTACTCGCTCGAAATGCTTGCTGTGTAAATAATACGTAATTAAGACGATTTATAACGGTCTTTGAAAAAAAAGATTTTGAAAAAAATCTTTTCCACATCCTGTGGTAAACTAATTGCTTTAGCTTCCCAGAAAAGTTAAAATCGTATAGTACGATGGTAAAAAGGTTAAACAATTCGATAAAATGTCTCTGGCGATAAGCAGGCCCATAGGATGATCGCTTCATTGTATTTATCTTTTCATCTTTTTGGTATGTTTAGTGCCGAGCTAACCTCCCCAGTAGAGAGAGTCCCTATATACACGAGAGTCCGGTTGCAGTCGTATGTAGTTGATTAGCGAGCCGCTTCAAGTTTACAGAGTGCGCTGGAGTAATAGGGCGTTTTCTGCAGCGTCGATGGAACAGATCCGTGAACGAAAAAATACCGAATTGGCATGATCAGTTTTCAATTACGTAAATTAAAATACTTAGGTGACGTCTTGGTCGTCGTATCGAGTCTGCGAGGAAAATGTGACGTTGCTCGCATCAATTCTAAAGTATTCTAAATCTATTTTCACCGGACTGCATCGGACTGAATAGGAAGTTTTACCGACGGTGAAACGAAAAGAGAAGTGGATGGTGGCGCTGATGTGGAAAGGCCGAAGCTTGAGGAGTTTCGACGTTCGAACGACGCCACGCAGAGGAAACGGGTTCTCGTTCTCGGACCGCCATAATAGCGCCAAAGCGGTGTATACTTCGTCCCGCTGGTTTGTCGTCCGTGACGTGACGCTTACCGACGCTCGGCGTCATTTCTTCGAGATCCGATTAATGAACGATACATTCTTAGCGTGATTGTTGGAAACAGTGTTGAAAAAAAGTGCAAACCCACCACGTCCGGAGAGGACTCTAGGGAAGAAGAACGACGTGAGAGACGCGTGAGTGCGTGTTCTTCGTGGGTGTCTGTACGGACGGTAGGCAGAAAAACATGGAGAACAGACCGGCGGCACTCCGCTCGAGACGAGTCTGTCGGTTCTGCCTGACAGAATCGGAACCGCTCAGCTACATTTATGAAAGAGATCACAGTAAGCCATTTCAAGTGCCGCTTACCCTGCAGATCATGTCGTGTGTCGCCATCGAGGTAATTATTCTCTTTGGAGACGGCATCGACCGCCAGAGATCCGTTCTCTCCACCTTTCGTTCCATATTTTTCCGATATAGATATGTTTCTCCATCGCTGTCCCTCCATATGTCTTTTTACTTCTGACGTTAACGGTACTCCGCTCTCCCAGCTTCTTTTTATTATCGATACTTTTTATCATATTATACGAGTACTGTGCCAATCTACAGCCACACAGCTTGGATAACGCGACTACCTTCCTTACCGGCCGAGCTATTTTCAACCGAATCTTCGCACATCTAGGATATTTTAAACAAATTGCGTTAGAATGTGTACACAATTGAATTTTCAATATGCATTCCCGTTGTTTTAATTCGTCGCGACGAGTCAGATGATTTATCGGGAATCCATATTTTCGAACGTAACGATGGTAAAACATGTTTATGTTCGGTTTATTATAAAATTATAATTTGTTATTTTATCGACAATTGCTTATTTATATATTCATCGATTTGTTCCCGGTAGGCGCGAAAGCAAGCAATTTTCTTCGTATACTATATGTGGAACACGTTATCTCGAGCGATCTCGAGCACAGTTTGTGGAAAATTATTGTAGATGAGATTTTTTCAGCTGAATTTAGCAATTATCTGTATCGATGTCACACCCTGAATGATAATTTACCGACTTTCAATATTTTCAGAGACCGTATAATCGTTTGATATTTCTCTGATTGTGTTGCAGTGTTGTATAATTGAACATTTGGAATTGTGGATACGATACAACATATTCGACTGAAATCTAAATCTGAAATCGCATAACTGTATATGTTGAAGACAGTATAAGTTTTATTTATTTGGTTTTTTTTTTTTTTTAGCAAACTATATCTCCTCCTTGAAAAAGAAACAGCGATGCGAACAGGAACAATTTATTAGAACTCTATTAATGTTTTCATATGTTGTGTTTAAGGTTTACGCCGCAGATGGAATGCCACAAATGATCTGCAGTATGTGTCGTTGGAATCTAGATCGTTCTTACAAATTCAAACTTCAATGTAAGAAAGCAGACGAGGCGTTAAGAGCTTATCCATTATCCGGTGTCTTGCCAAGACCATTTCCACCAATCCCAAACGATCCTCCTGAAGTTAACAACAAACGACCGTTAGAACAGAGATCTCAAAACGATGCTGTTAAGAAACCTCGTGTCGACAATGGTGATAGAGAAAGACGAGAAACACGAGACAGAGAAAGGGATAGAGAAAGAGAAAGAGAACGAGAAAGAGACAAAGATCGCGACAGAGAAAGGGAAAGGGACAGAGATAGAGAAAGAGAGAGGGACAGGCAAGCAGAGAAACAACGAGAAAAAGAAGAGCAACATGACTTTTACGGAGAGGAACACGATGGTGGTAGCGAGGGAGAACAAGATACGCATAGCGTTAAGGAAGAACTGAAACTAGAACCAGGTGAGATTAGGGTGCACGCGTGCGATCAATGCGATCGTACTTTCCCTCTACGCCAAGCACTTTCTCTCCACGTGCAAAGTGCCCACAGAGATCGCAACTACAAGTGTACAGAATGCGAACGTATGTTTTTCTCCAAATATGATCTAGGGAAACACATGAGCACGCATTCAGACGAAAAACCTTTCTCTTGTCCGATCTGTAGCAAACAGTTCTCAAGAGCGAATTTGTTACAGCGTCATGAAAAAGTTCACAGAGACGAATTGCGATACGGTTGTCAGCATTGCGATCGTGAATTCTTCACAACCGAGGAATTAGAGAAACACGAGGATTCCGTGCACAAAAAGGAGAAACCTTTCCAGTGCAACATTTGCAACAAACGTTTCACCTACAAGCAGGGCTTGGAACGGCACGAGGTGCTTCACAATGAAGACAAAACATTCGTTTGTGAGTACTGTAAGGAAGCATTCCGTACAAGTACTAAATTAGCTCGTCACTTAACAAGCCATGCAGGGCACAGACCATATTTGTGCAAACTTTGTCCTCGTTCATTCCTTTTGTCTCATCATTTAACTAGACACATGCGTACGCATTCTGTAGAGAAACGTCACGTCTGCGAAGACTGTGGCAAAGCATTCAAGCGCAAGGAGAGCTTAGAAGTACATCAGCTAACGCACACAAAACGCACAGGTATGGGATTAACTTGCGATGTCTGCCAGGAATCTTGCAGAAATAGAGCAGATTATGTCACTCATATTAAACAACATATTGAAGCAGGTGAAAAAATGGGACCAGATGGATTGCAGCCAGATAATAAAACTAAAATTGAACTAGACAGCGACGAAGACGAAGAGGAAGAGCAATACTCGGATGGCGATGACGATTACGAACCGCCAGCGTACATCGTCAAGAAGCTTCCGAAACCAAGTAAAACCAATAGATCGGAGAGCGAGGAGGATCGAGAAAGAGAAGAGAAGGATGAAAATCAAAAGGAACGGGTAGTATATGTGAGACGTAAAGATGGAAACATGATTAAAAAGACTATTAAAACACTAATGCCTATTCAGCGTAGAGAAGTGCAGGATGTAAAGATTAAACAAAGTCCGAACAGCAGTCAATCTCAACCAGTTGCAAAGACTCCGCAGCCTAAACCGAGCGAAGAGCCTGTAAAGACTACTCGCGTGGATGAAACGGAAGCGCAAGTTCAGAAAATAGTGGCATCCGTATTCAAAGAGCATAAAATTCCTTTGAAACATCAAAATGCTGGTCAAGAACAAGGTAAAGAATCGCCTACATCTACGAATCCATCGAAATCGCAACCAGGGCAGAGTACTTCGCCAGCTGTGGTTTCTGTGAAAGAGGAAAAGCAGGAAACTCCTACTCAGATTAGCACGCCGAAAGCTGTTAGTACCATTAAAGTGATAAAAAGAATCGTAGTGAGGAAACCCGGTGGAACCACCGAAACTACTACAACTCCAGTTACAACGAAAGAAGGAGAAGTACCAGGGACCACGTCCGAGTTGACCAGTTCAGGTCACAAGGTTACGAAACGTGTGATCGTTCGTAGAATTATTCGACAAGGAGACACTACAAGGGAAGTTATCATGAATCCCGATGGTACGATCATAGATCCAGCAGAATTGGCGAAATTACCTACTGGTAACGTTGTCAAAAGAGTCGTAGTGAAAAAACCAATTGACAAGACTTCTGGTCTGATCCAAGCAGTTTTACAATCATCCAATGAACCCCGACAACAAGCGACTCCGGTGAAAAGTACCGAGACTATAGTCAGCGAAACTCCAAAATTCGAATTGAAAACATCTCAGCCTACTGTAAGCGCACTGTCACCAGCACCGAAGATGCCAGTAGCACCTGTTCAAAAGCCCGCGTTAACAGGGGGCGATCAGGAAACTAAAGAAAAATTAGAACAGTTGGAAAAGAGAGTGGAACAGCAACGGCTGAAAATCGAAGAACTAGAAGCGCGTAAACAACAAGAATTCGAGCCTATGGAAGAATTATCGCCGGAGCGTCAGGACGAATCCGAAGATGAACAACAATTGCCACTGAAAAGAGTATTCGTGAAGAAAAAGCAAAGTATGTATGACGAAGAGCAAGAATATAATGACAACGACGTAACAACCACGACTCCTGTAACAACAACATCCGTAACGACAACGTCCGTAACAACAACTGCTGCGACAATACCAAAAGAGGATACAACACCGGCTGAACCAGAAAAAGAAAAGGTTGCACCAGTCGAAGCGAAACCAGTCGAGGTAAAATCAGTCGAGATGAAACCAGTCGAGACTGTACAGAAGGAAACCGTCGCAGTTGCACCGAAACCAACTATCGCGGCTGTTGCAATTCGAAGAGAAGGTAAACAGCCTTTGATAACTAGTTCGAAAGTTTACGGAAACAAGAAAATTATCGTTGTCAAGTCGGAAGAACCGTCTGAAGTGGAAGAGATGAGTCGAGAACTGTGTAGTATACTGGATTCAACTGACTCCGTAGTGAAGATGCAAGAAACAGTTTTAAGTAATCTCAGCCAAATACCAATTGTCACAGACGTTGCCACGAAAACCACTGACAAACCGAAACCTGGTCCCTCCAACGAGAACGACGAAACAATGAAAGTGGAGATAGTCGAAGAACAACCTGAAGACGAGGACATGAATATGAAATTAGAATACTCTACTGGGATGGAAGTAGAAGAGGATTTGCCAACGGAATCCGATGTTAAGATGGAAACTGTAACAGAAGAAGAACCAATTATAATAGAACAACCCGAACAAAATTCGTCTTTAACATTGGAAGAACAGGAACTTTCAGAGTCCACAGATATTTTTGGAACGTCGGACAACGTGTTGGAAGTCCAAAAGGGTGAACTAGAAGAGTCTGTGATAGAACTTGATCACGAGACTCATACAATATCTTTAAACGATACGAACGACAGTCAAGACAGTCTTGAAGATAAACTTCAACAAATGGAGGGCTGAATTTGTTGGATATTATTGTTGAACATTTGCGTATGTTGCTTTCGATTAAGAAATATTGGGTTAAGCTATAACAAGCTCGGACTTGGTCACAGTTTTGCAAATTCGAAACTCCCGATCTCCATGAATTTTTAACGAACATACCATAGGTAAACATCTCGAACGTTTTGCCATTAGATCCCTTAAGTAAACATGTGAGTTTAAGGTACCTCATGTCGTATTACCACGCTGTATCTAAACTTCTCTATTTATCTTTCATTTTCCTCGTGTGACAGTTGTAGAGTCGCGTATGTATGTTAATTAACTAACAACACGAATGAGATTCGAAACAAGATGGCAGCGCGCCTGTCGATAATCCAAATTTCTGTATAAGAGAACAGAATTTTTTATTATTTTAAAAAATAAGATAATAATTGACAACTTTCACAGCTGCTGCAAAGAAATTTCGATTTTTTAAAATATTGTTACGCTACAATGACGTAAAGAATATCGAGGATACAATTAAAGGGGCATGTAAATTTAGGCACTCGTTTTAGATATCTCACTTACAGTCTGGTAAACGTGTATATCAATATTGGACGTAAGAATGTTGTATATATATATACCGGAGGAGTTTTACTGTGCTCCGAATGTTTTTCAATTTACAGACAACGTCTCTTGTTCAAAGCAATAACCCAATTTGATTTTCTCCTGGTTATTATTCACAATTGACTCCATTATTGGGAACACACAAGGTACTTTAAGGAATGAAACTTAATGTAACGCTATGAATATATGTAAGAGGTTAGTGTGAAGACGGTACATAGATTATTCGATATTCTATTAACATTTGAAACTATGTATCAAATACAGACCATGGTGTGTAAATGTAACATCCAGTGTTGCTTATTTACCAGTACAACCTCTTCCGCGCATTGTACAAATGATTTGCCACTGGTACTTTTCATATTCAACATTTACATTTTATTTCACCCGACAGGATGTAGCCACACATTCGAATACACGTTTCATTCGTAATATATTATTCTTTTATTTTATATAATATTATTATAATATTATATAAACACGATATAGCATATGTGATAATATTATTTCCGTCGTACTTCAGGTGTACAATTATAAAAAAATAATATGTATCGTATGAATTTATAAATACAAGAGATACAAAACCAAGGTATCGAATGGTTATCAGCAGTTCTTCAAGGATGTACAAAAACACATATAAATGCTATAAGCAAGCTAAGCTGCCGCAATCGAAAGTTACATAGCTCGTTTTACAATTTTATCGCATAAACCAGTAGTCTTGTAAACCGATTTTTGCAATTTTAACTTAAACGTACAATACACCGACGTATACCGATATAAACGAAGCAATACGATTTTTAATATAATATACAACTGTTGGGATGCATTTTTAGTTACATCGCAATGTAAACGTCTGACTGGATGATTTTTAATTCGTTGTATGTGTCGAAAAACCACACAATTTTACTTCTACGATTGATCTTTGGCCTTCTGTATCTTTTTGATCATCAAATAAACCATGATATTTATAATATACAATACGTAGACTCGAACCCTTCATGAATAGTACATGCTTTATATTTAATGTAGGTGAAATCAGTGTATAAAATTGTAATGAAATACGTATCAAAATTGTTTTCCGCTTATCAAAAACTTTACTAGTCTTTTCGTTTCAAGATCTTCAATTTCTAATGCAAGGTAATGATTCGACAGTATTTCAAACAGGATGATGGGGAAGAACGCCAAGCAGTTTATGCGGGGTTGACGTCCTTCTTACTGGTAAGGCTCTCCAGCTGCAAAAATAACACTTCGCATATTTACGATCGTTCTTACATTCGTTAAATGTATTTTAAAAAATTGCATTCCCGTCTTCGAATCTTTCTTTGTATCTTCATTTCTTAAAGTCCACCCCGTCCGCTGTCTATGTACTCGAACTGCTGTGGGAGAGAGACGAGTGACAACTTAAAAAAAAAAAAGATTCTACTTTTGTATTTTTGAATGCATAGAAAACATAGAAAGATTCTACAACGAGAATATATATATGACCATTTCCGATTCCAATGTTACTTGCACTTTTATTAACCCTTAGCACCACTAAATAATTGCTGTATCATTGTTAAAAATGTAAATAACACGGGTTTGTATTTGGTTCTTTCTTTACTTATTTAATTGTCTTATTTTTTTTTTTTAGTTAAAAACATTCAAATGGAATAATAATCCAATAAAGTATATTGTTAACGCTTAATAAATCACTGATTTGTGATGGGCTGTTCATTGAAATAAGAAATGGTATTATATTAACCAATGATCGAAGTACGAGCAACAAGTTCAATTGTCTTGTTCTTCACTATCGTACCTCCTTCTCCCCCCTCGCCACAGATGCATAACCCTCCGGTTCCTTTGCAGGACCAATTGCATGTGCATACACTAATCCACCCGCCATTCCACCCAAAATCGGACCGATCCAATACAGCCAGTGATTATCGAATGCGTTCATTACAACGGCGCTGCCCAATGATCGTGCTGGATTCATCCCTGCGCCAGTTCTTGGCACCTATCGAAACGAAAAAGTTAACTAAAATAGAACTTTATCAAGAAGACAATGTATTTTTACAAGCTGAAAATAAAGCGATTATTATTAATTATATATAATAATTTTCGATACAAATTTAATATAAACCTCAAATAATATTAAATTTTTTATAAAAAATCAATATATTGAATTTTTATATAAAAAATTTTTAAATATGAAATTATAAAATTTGTTTGAAAGTGAAGATGTAGCTATTTATTGTTTAATTTAATGAACTGTCTCGTAAGATCTATGAATGGGTTCGGGTAGCTCCCACTTAAGCTGACCTTACCAGCATGTGTCGTCTGCGAAAGGCTAATCAAACTATGGTGCTAAGTGCAAACTATCAAACTATACAAGATAATGCAACGCAATAATGGTTAATAGTATAATAAATATCAAATGGAGCTGAATATGTATATTACACCAACGAGATGACCGACGCTGACTGCGAGTCCAATCACAAGAGGTGCAATTCCCTGGCTATGAGGCTTAGCTGCGTCGCATGCACCACACACGACCAGAACCAATATGAACGCCAGGAAAAATTCAATTCCAAAACCTTGAACAGGTGTAACACCTTCGGAAAGGCTTACTACACCCAGAGAGTTTTCCATTGATTCGGGGGACAGTGCTCTAATTGTACCAGACCCTGCAATAGCACCTATACTTTGGGCCAAGACATATAATAATCCTCTGATTATAGGTATCTAAAAACAGAAACAAATATTTCAGAGTCATTATATGCACACATACATTATATCCTCAATCTCTCGCCTGATAATTAGACTGCGGATTTTATGAAATATATATATATATTCTGAGAGAGAAGGGGTGGCAATTTGTCTTTTTGCCCGAGGCAACGTAATCGCTAGAGCGGGCCCTGCCATTGCCCATGATTTTTGAAATTTTATTGCTATGAAATTGGTATCGATTTCTAAATAAAAAAATTAAGATTATAAATTAGATTAGATAAATTAGATTCTCTTTAAACACTATTCGTGACTGAACAACATTAGAAGACTGTAATAAGCTAAAAGCAAATTATTTAATAAGTGTAAACTCTGTAAACTCTGTATGTATTGTGGTATCTACAAGGAAACGACGTGGTAAAATCAATCTAACAATCTTTAAAACTAGTGCATACACGATGATTATAACAGTTCATGTGTACCTCATTTATAATTGTTGAAACAGAATCATTGCGTTACAGTGATTCTAATCATATTTGTAGACTCGGTATGTTCGGTACGATACATACTATTATGTAACTTTTACTAACACATTGAAACAAAAATTAATGTAATGGTAATGTATGTGTAATGTATACATATAATCTAATGATAATTGTTAATGGGTGAATTTGATTTGCAAAAGGGTGAATTTGGAGTGTAAAACCTGTAAATTGTTATCAACAGTTTCAAAGTTTTTAGTCGGCCCGCAAACACCACTTGTCCAGGGGCCGTTATGTTTGATATGCCTGTCTTAGATCAAGGCTCTACCGTAGTTCAAGTGAAGTTCCTGACCTTGCCAATAACCATCAAACCGAACGTCACCGCAGGATTGACATGGCCACCCGAAACGTGTCCTATTCCTTGAATCGCGGCAGCCACGGTCAAGCCAAAGGTTAGACTGATGGCGACGACGTTTTTGGTGATGACAGAACCGCAGCCGAAGAAATTTAGAAGCATCGTTCCGAGGAATTCGGCGACCAGTGCCCGACAAAGATTAGCCTTCGATTCGGCGAACTCGTTTGTGCCCAGAGTCATTTTCAAGTTGTCCATCTGCAAAATAACATATTCGATTCATCAACGTCGGCCAGCCAAGTAAAGATGTCAGTTCGTTGTGTAACCATGCTGTATAATTAATGGTGGGATGCAGCAGGTTATAAACTGTATCGAAGTCTAACGACTATGTGCTATGTGATAGTCTAACGACTATCAAACGTTATATAACCATGATCGAAATACAAAGCAATTGGACTTTCTTTACCCTAGTAGCAGAGAAATATTGGATAAATTTTAAGGCAAACTTTTTCATATGAGATAAATATTCGATCTAACTATTGTATGCGTGTTTAAAAAATATAAGCTAAATATTCAGAGAATATAAATTAGATATTTAGAAAATGTAAAGTAAATATTACAAATAATGTGAAATCAATATTTGAAAAATATAAATTCAATATTTAAATGACATTCAATTGAAAAGAAGAAAAAGTTAGAACAAAATATTTTTCTCGTTTTTAGTTGAAATATTTTTTACCCAGGTCTAGTCACGTTTTCCCGTTATACGGGAAATATTGCATGTGGTCGAGATGTCGAAGAAAATAGTAAAAGTTGCTTTGTACAACTTTTTTTTGTACAGGCAATGAAAATCGTTGAATTCCAAGAGTTTATGTTAGAACGTTTAAGAATGTTTGTTAAGACAATTGAACTAAGGAGGACAGTACTGATTGGCATCCTGTGTACTTATTGAACTTGATCCCACCACTAAGATATAATAAAGAGAACGGTGACCGTTTGCAACAGTACGTGTTTAACCATAAAAAGCAATGTCTACTTTTTCACATGGTGCCTGGCGTCGTCTACAACTCCCATTTACTCGTTAATAGTCCTTGAGTCACGCTTGGCAAAGGAAAGGATTCCGAAGGGCAGCTCATACTTTTTGTGCAACGTAATAAAAAGCATCAATAATTTCCGTTGATATGGAAAATATGTTAGAATTCATTCAACGAAGATAGAGCTCAGTATCATCGAATAATAAATTAGATTCGAATCGAGCAGTCGGAAAGGATTCCGAAATCATGAAATCTATAAAAAATCAATATATAAAATTTTTTTATATAAAAGTTAAGGTAATTTTGATATTGATTCCGCAACCTATCGGTAAGAGTCGAAATAGGATGAGGTTTAAAGGTCGAGCGTTTTGATAATTAATCTGTAGTATCGTTTAACAACGGATCCGCCGGTTCGCAGCATAGATTTGGATCGAGGACGCGTGCACGTTCAATGTTCACTCGCACCGTTAACAAATTACGTGCGTCGGAGAAACGAAACGTTACGTTAACGAGCGACACATCCAGGTTGCATTACGCATGTAGATCGTCACATCCTCGACAAACTACGGCAGCCGGTCCCGATCGTCTCGAATTACTTAATCATTCCTGCCGGAATGTACGAGGAGCTAATCGTCACCCACGCCGTTGCATTTAACGTCTTTCATACTGGACGCGAACATCTTCGCACGGATCTAGGTCGGTCATCCTCCGTGCTTCCTTAATTTTTGTCATATTTTCACCGATGACGTCTCCTAAAGCTCTGTACCCACTTAGGTACATGGGAATTGGGCTATTAAAATACGTACAAGGAGGCGGTATCATCCTCTCAATGTCGCGATCGAACCGCAAAAAAAATTATTATGTGTTAGAAATATATCAGGGCGTGTCCGCGCTTTGAAGGTTCTGGGGTACGTGCCGTGCGGTTCCTCACAGTCCTCATACCCAAAGGCATTGCCTTCCCCACTCCGTGGCCAGATCCTTTGGTACCATGTGTTCTTGTTATTGTTTAGCAATACGACGTCGGGTCGCTTGCCTTTTCTAAAGATCTCGCTTTCAATATATAGTCATTACCTGAGGGACCCTGTGCGGTTCTCAGTTTATTGCACTGTATGGCATTGGGGCTGTTTACCAAATTCACGGCCACTCCCATCAATAAATCCCTATCATAATTATATGAAAAACCAAACATTCCTTTGATCGTTCTTCCCGGTACCCCCCTCCCACCGCGCTACCGCTAACATGTGTGAGGTATTATACTAATTTCATATCCATAAAATTGAAGAGAATCATAGGCAGCGAAAATATTCTATATCGGAAGTGATGTTTAATTTTCGAGTTGACATATCTCCGAGTGTAAATTTTTATAATTAAAATGTAAAATGTAAAAAAAATTATTGTAATAAAATATATAAATAAATTATAATGAAAAGATTAGGTTAATAGTTCAGTGAAGTATGAAGTACCCAACACTGCTTCCCATAATCAACGAAAAAAAGATCTTTAAAGATAATTTATAAAGATCCGCAGTCTAATCATGACAAAATGTCGCTCGAATTGCCAGTTAAATAATTGATTTATGGACAGAAGTAAATTTATTGGCAAGATCGGGACAAGAAATATGCGAGCTATGTTGGTCTCACAGAGAAGAACGTTTCAGGACAGTTAATAATGGATTTAATTCGGATGAGATCATCCGTTCCCACGATGAAAGACGATTATATACCATTGTCGCATTACGGAATTTTTACATTCTGACACGCATCATGTGCGCAATAGTGTTTGTCGATTGCCTTAATCCTTATTGACATCGTTTCGTTCATGAATTTATATCAGCATTCAGACGCTGTCGTTTGCGTATGTACATTCTTTCCATGAGAATATTGCAAAATTATTTAAAAATTAGTCGGTATATCAATGTTGAATGATTCCACACGTTCTGACTTAAAGTGTGTCAACTTTGCCATTATGATATTCTAAAATAATTATTTATATACATTGACTCTTACTTAAAAATATTGTATTTCATGTGGACATTTTTTTTTATAGAAAATCTCATACGAGATTTATTTCAAGAAACATGTTGACAAATGATTGTTCTTTTTGAAACATTTGTTTGAAAATGCAGGGTTTTACGAATTTCGAGACACAGCAGAGAGCTACGAGGATTGGAGTACAGATAACAAAACGCTGCGGTGAAATCTAAATTGGTCAAGTAGAATCTCTGAAAATAAATTAACGTCGAATGATGATTTAGATCTTTTCCGACGTGACACATCTGGTAGGTGGATTACGCAAATGGGTATCATTAATGATGCTGTCTAAAGCTCGGTGTGCAGCGCAGCACGGGGGTGTGCGATTTTTGCGATGATATCATATCTTGAAATTAGTTTTTCTGCGTGTGCGGTGGTGTAGTCCGATTTCACGTTTTACTGTTTCTCGAAATTTACCGTTTCGACGGCAGACTCGGTGTTTTTAAACACTCAGTCAACGAACCCAGCTATTTCGTGCTCGTTTCAACGAAACAAAAGTTACCTTGGTATTGTGTACATCGGTGAAGACTTTATAGTTGCCTGCGAACGTGTAGATGAACAAAAAAGCAATCAGGGGTTCGTTCGTCGTGCAAATTTAAATTTTGAGTTTCCTCGAAATATTATTTTCGAATTCAGTTGCTTATAATTGTACTATTTATCATTGTACAGGAACGTTATTTTTAATTTTACTATTAAAGTTCCTGTCGAATGCCGGAAGTTATGAAATAATATTTTTCACAGAATTTTACCGCAATCTACATAATCGTTTTTCATATGGAATTTTTTTAGGCTACATATGATTCGATTTTCGATTGAAAACAAATGGCGCGAACCGGATACAGAATCCGCAACTATTCTAGTCTACGTGTGTGCGTTCTACTAAACTTCGATGAATCGGCAGTAAAAGCCGGTCGATTTCACATTAATCATTCGTTGTGTCTTCTGCAATTTATCGTCGTGCGTCGTGCACCCATCGTGTACGACGCTCGTTATCCCTATATGGTGCAGTACAGGTGCGCGATATCTCTCCTTATCTTTCCTCATCTCGGTCTGTTTTGCCTTCGTTTTTATAGACGTGGATAGAGTGTTATTTAAATCTTTTCCAAGCTTCACTTGTTGCTGTAATGTAAAAGGTGAGGTACGAGAGGCCCGTTGTTTCAAGTGACCGAGATTAATTAAAATATTCCATTTCGAAACAATTAATTAGTCGACACTCGCTAAAATCGGTAACGATGAAATAACATAAACTTTGAATGTTCAAGAAAGTTTATACACTTAACGCGTTTCTTGGTCGAGCCTGATTCCTTTATTTATTTAATCGTTTTATTTTTCAGTTTAAAACAAATTCAAGTTTCACAAACATAAATATATATAAATAAATTTTATCTCTCCTATTCTGATATTAAATAAGGAATTTTGATTTTGTGTGACTTTTATGGAGACTGGGGTGGCATTCAACTTGTTAAATAAATTTTATGAATTCAATGCATCTACATATTTCTGATTATAGCGGAGTTGTAAGTTCCTTGAGGCTTTGATACAACATTTGTACTGAATTCATACCTAATCCATAAAGGCGGTGAAAGCTAAGTCACGAACAAAATTTCAATAACCTGTTCTCTGTTTTGAATCATGCCCTATAATCGTCCTTCAACGGCAATTTCACAATTGTGTTAGATTTCTATATCTCGATAAAACACAAATATTGAATAACTTTGTGCAGCGTACTTTGTTATCTACGATGTTATACAATGTATACAGTATACCCAGCTAATATTGAAATCATAATCGTCCACATTATTTTCAGTATTGCAATCTGCAATCTTACGTATAAAATATTTTCCCCGGGAAAATCATATTTGGATAAAAGGCTTTTCTTTCCTCGTGCTGCTAAAATTGAGAACTCGGTTCTCACGATAAAAATGGTTTTTCTGTCACGTTACCTTAAGAAAATGGTTACACCGTGACTTTCAACTTTCTGCAGCTTCACCTACAAATCTCAACGATGCGATGGTCGAAGGACTTCGTGACTCAAGTAACACATACATAGACACATCGATATAATAAAAAGAATAGTTCTACAACTAGAAAAGGAATGGGAATGAAAAACCACTTTTCCATTTCTCTTGACCATTTTAGGACTGGCATTAATTTTCCATTAAGTCTCTCGAGTTCACATTTTCAGACGACACCATAAAATTGATGCAGCCGACAAAAAATCCATCTTTTATATAAGTGAAAAATGAAAATACAAATGAATGTCAGGTTTTAAATTGAGTCTTTATGTTCATTCTTGCATCACGTTTATCTTTATATTTAACTGTGTATTTATAGTTTTACTTCCTCGATTACTAAAAGTTCTAAAATTGTACAGGAAACTAGTTGAAAACGTAACAGTGTAAAAACACAAGATATTGTTTACTGTCAAATACCGACAGTCTTATAATTCGTTATGTTATTTCCGTTCTAATAACAGATGTTTCAATTGAATAACTATTTCAATGTAATAACAGATGTTAGAGTTGTATTTGGAACTGTTCCAGCCCCCATTTAATATCTTCTACACACGTTTATTAGTCTTGTCTAGAATTCGATACGGCTTTTAGAGGATGTAAATATGCAGTTCATATTCATTAACCCCTTGCCTTACAATATCGTTTCTGACACGTTATAAAGTTCTGAACACATTCTGATAAAAATGTATGTTAATAATTTCTTTTAAACCGAAATTCATATTTTCAATACTTTTTTGAAATTGTGTAAAAATTTTATGTTTTCCAAATTGTTCTTACTCCTTGCTTTTCTCTGCCTACAGCTTTATACAAGGGTCCCAAAAATGTTGTATTTCTTTGAAAAGGGTAATTCCTAAAGTCATTTGAAATAATTTTTTCCTTTATGAAAATGTTCTCCGCTGCCTTCTTAAGAAGTTATTAACAAAACACACTGACCAATCAGAGCGTGGCTAGCAGACGGATTCCGGCAGAGTGACATGTGTCCCGATTATCGTGGCGTCGCCGTTGGCAGAGTTAGAATCAATCCACTGTAGCCGCGCTCTGATTGGTCCGTGCTATTCGTTAATAAACCTTTAACGGAATCACAGAGAACATTTTCGTAAAGGAGAAAGTTGTTTCAAATGATCTCAGGAATCATCCCCTCCAAGGGAGATGCTCCACAATGCAGAAAAATAATAGTTACTAAACTTCGGATAATAAAAAAAAATTAACAGATGAAGATCTGCAGTCTAATAATTATAATCTGAGAAAGAATTTTCAACATTTGTTATTACTATCTCGTGTTACCTTCTTTTTTCATAGGAGGTTCGGCGTCTAAAAACTATTCAATTTTATTTTTAACACGTCCAGGCATATTCGGTCTCTTTTAAATCCCGCAGAAACATTAAAATTTCCCGACGCGTCGCTCCCGGTCCGACCGGTAATCTAGCCGTTCTACTTTTCAGGAGAAGTAATAGAGAGGCTCATTCTACCACAGTAGCACAAAATATTGTATACACATTCATATAATATTAAGAAGCGATTGACATGCATAAAATAGTTAGATCATCCAATATTTATCTCATATGAAAAAGTGTGGCTTAAAAAATATTTTTCCAATATTTGAAAAAAATATCTATCCAATATTTTTCTGCTACTAGGGTGGTACTGTCACGTCGCGTACTTGTCATCGAACTCGCGTGTCGCAATTTTTGGAAGTGTTCGCGGGAAACGATAGCTACTGTTTACTCAACCCATTTGTCTTGCATGACACTATTCTGAGAGAGCCCGCGACACCGGTTCGCAGCCAACAATTTCTAATTGCGATCGTCCTTCCGTTCCACGTACAAAACGAATGACAATTAGTAATTTTTGAACGGGAAAATCATTTCCATCCCGGTGGTGTACGTTTCGACTAATTGCCACAGTGTGTATACAACACGCACACGCGACAGGCGTGCAAAGTGTACGTTGTATAATCCGCACGCCTTTCCAATTATCTTTGGCAAACTGGCGGATCCAAATAGGGTAAAAATGATTTTTAAGCGGTGGTGTGTGCAAAGACGTTCACACGTAAATGGGACCACATAAATACCCTAGTTGCACAAAATATGGTATACACATTCATATAATATTAAAAAGCGATTCAAACTTTTTTTAATATTCAAATGTACATACAATATTTATTTAATATTAAGTAACAATTTTTTTTAAATAGCCAGAAAATATCTGTTTCATGTTAGGAGAAAAATATTTTTAAAAAAACTTTTTCTTTTGTATTATTTATTTTATATTTTTTAAATATCTAGTTTATATTCTCTGAATATTCTCTGAGCAACACAGAACCGACCAAGTGATGGTATCACGAGTTATTGATGAACATGGGTTGCATTCGCCATTGATAAATATTGTCTGGGAGCAAACATTGTTGAGCCGTCGAATCAAGTCGTAGAAAAGAGTTCGATAAACTTTGAAAAATGATATGTGACTGACCTTGATGATGGATTAAGGGTAGCCCAGGGTAGTGAAGCTTTTTCAGTGAAGTCTGACGAGAGTTTTCTGGACACTAGGCCTGATGGGACTGATAGCAACTGCGAGAGAGGCGAACGCTCCGTAAGAGTCACCGAGCAACAACTGTCGAGGCTCCGAGCATAGAAAACAGCTGGTCTCACATAGGGATCTAACTGCGTCTGGTACTCTGGCTAGCTGGTATCAGAGTAGGGATATCACGGTTCAAGCGAACGACGATCTCCAGGTAACAGCATTGTCTCGAATCTACAGTCGGACGAACCACTCGTTGCTCCTCTTGACGATAGAAGCTCCCCTCGTAGCACAAAAATATTGGATAAATATCTTTTTCAAATATTGGAAAAATATTTTTTAAGCCACACTTTTTCATATGAGATAAATATTGGATCTAACTGTTATATGCATGTTTAAGAAATATAAGCTAAATATTCAGAGAATATAAACTAGATATTTAAAAAATATAAAATAAATACTACAAAAAATGTGAAATCAACATTTGAAAAATATAAATTCAATATTTAAATAACATTTGATTAAAAAAAAAGTTTTTTAAAAATATTTTTCTCCTAATATGAAATAAATATTTTCTGCTTATTGGAGGAATGTTAAATATAAAAGAGAGTAAAAAATAGAACAGGCACTGTCAATTTTTCAGGATCTGTATACAATTTTGTAGAACGCTATTTCGCAGCGTTTAGTGCTAATCGCGGTGAAAATAAAAACGAGTCTGTTAACAGCTGGCTATTTGCTAGAGGAGTTAAAACATCTGAACTGGAAACATGGTTTGCACGTTTTTTGTTTCTTTCTTCGTTGTCTGCAAATATGACCTTCTCTCGGATGTTTGATCTAATTCTTTAGAAAACAGTTTTTTTCCACGTTCAACAGTATCCTTGTTGTAATTTAAAATTTATGTTTAATTTATGTTTCTATCAAAATAAGATGCACAATGTATTATAAAATTATAAATATTTTGTAAAGTATATTTTAATTTTACATTATTAATTTTATATCATAAATCGTGCAACGTAATATTGAGAACAAATGAAAACGATTTAAACTAAACCATTCAGTGGTAAACATGTTATGATAATTTCCATAAGAGGGGAGATAATATCTGTATCTCCGCGTTACTTTTTTCATTTTCACTACATTGTGTTATATCGTATGCTGACTACAGTCGTTTCTACGATAATTAAATGCAAACGGAAAGAAAAAAACCGATCCTTCATGGATTAATGAACGTAGAAGTACACCTTTTTGCAATACGCGTGAAACAATCAATGTATACATATGTACATGTATATGTTTAGCCTTTCATCAAATAAGAAAATGACATGAACATATCGTTTTTCTTTTTACTCACATTTTTTAAATAAATTCGTAATGAACAACATTCTATCGAGGAAGGAATTTTGTATACTAATTAAATATTTATAAATATATATAAAGAATACATTATTTCGAGAATCTCTACTTTTTCGGGAATCCGGATAAATTCGAGAATCTGGAAATTTTCGGGTACCCGTCTTAATAACATATTTGTATAAAATAAATTGTTTATCTCCTTTTATACAAGGCAGTTCATTCTTTCAGCTTGAACAACGACAACGTAGGTTGCTAATTAGTTTTCCGTGCGAAACCTGTGATTCAGAACATTACGAGTTCTGCATTGGCGTCTTCGTGGAAAATAGTTACGTTTAAAATAATTAAACTGCGGATGAATCGCATTTGCCTTATTCTAGATAAGCGATTGAATCGATGAATGGAAGTTTTCATAGGAAAACGGCAGCTCCTCTCAAAACCCGCGAAGGTCGTTCAAATGATTCATGAAGCATTATGTAATAATGTGACGAATTGTTTGATGCGTTAATTGCTGAGCGGATCGAAATCTCCAATTAATATTCTCGATTGATGTTCGTGATACGTTTCATTAAGCTTTCGACCCAGCCTCGACTTCGATCATTGAAAATCATACAAATGAATCGCGAGACCTCTAATACATCGGTATTTGAAACGTGTAAACAATTTGATTAACATTTAAACATGCTTTTAATTGTAAACGAATTGCATGTTGTCGTATTTGTTCGTAAACAATAAGGATAAAGAATTTAAGTTCGGATTAAACATTAATCCACGATCCAAATTAACGAATAAATATATAAATATATATTTATATATTAAATATTATGTAATTATATAATATAATATAACGTCTTCTATGTGATCATAAGCTTGTACATGTTAAAAAATGAATGTTGATACTCACTTGTGTAAAGTTCTTTTCCATTCTTGATCTAGAAATTGAACATTTCAAAATTCCATTTTGCATAAGCATCCGCCGTCTAATCAGTCACGCTTATGCTTCAATCAAAGATTCCCCATGTCTAATTGGTATGCAACAATACTTTCCTGCCGTCGTTCCTCTTATTAGATTGACAAGTTGTACTCCTTACCCCCTTATTTGCCCAGCATTCTTTCTTGACGTCCGATTGGACATGCAGAATCACAGCCTGCGAATTTAACGGTTTACGTGGAAGCGTGCACAGACCGCATCTTCTGCTATGCAGACAATGCTGAACATGAATATAGTCTTGCATAACGTTTGCAACTAGTGAAAGAACCGTTAACACTCGCCACCGCTTAATTCTAAAAAATCCTTTTACCTTCACAGTACAAATTGCATATTTGTTGTTAGATCAATATATAATCACTGTAAGTTACTTCCTTATTAGATTAATATAAATCAATATAAATTAGTTACTTATATTAGATCAATATAAAAATAAGCACACTTCAACATAAATACAATGAAAGATCGGAAGTGTTGAAAACTACTTTCCAACCAAATATAAATAGATCAGTGACATTTTCAAAAAGGAAACGTTTATAAAAAATTATTTTTATAAGTAAAAACGGTGATAAAAATTGCAAAAAAAATTCGATCAGAATCAGATATAGAAATGATTGTGGACGATGAATCGCTTGGTAATGCGGATTGATCGTACAGCCGATTTGCATTTCTAAATGTAACGAGTAACGCCTCCGCTGATTCTCCACTTGAAGATGATTTAATTCGTTCATATATCAACTTCTCTAACAAGATTAACTTGCCGCATTATGCTAATCAAACGTGACTCGTTTGTTGCGAGAGGGACAGCATGAGTTAATCAAACGTTTCATGTCTTTTAATAACATTGTTTCATTCAGAATGATACTATAATTGGTGTATTATTAGATCGTTTTTGTCTGGGAACACGTAACTCGTAAAGTATAATTGCTGTGTAACTGAAATAGAATTGTAAACTCGAACTTGAGCTGTGTAACATTGTTACCTGCAAAAGATAAGATTATACCCGAGGCTAATCCATATAATAAACTAATCAAATACCCAGTCTACAGTATCTGAAGAAACCTTAGAACCGAAGAGCAGTGAAAAACATTACCGCAGAATAGTGAAACATATTATTTCTTCATATAATAAACAAAACGGCAGAATATTTTGGGTTACATCAAAATAAAATATAATTTAAAATATAATATATAATTTATAACATAATAATAAAATATAATATAATAGAATATTTATTTGTTAGTGTATTTGTTATTTCGTGAATATAGCAATTGGAGAAAAGAGCGAATGCATTCGTTACGCTAAGGAGATACACAATGATCATTAGCCGCTTTTCGTTAGGTATACCATATGCGTGTTCGGGAAATGCATAAAACAGCCGCGACACAGTGGCCATTTACTTTCGCCTTTATCAGCGATGCGACTTACACAACGGCACACGGGACATCTATCAAGATTTAACCATAGCCGATTCCGCCGACCACTGTCACAATCCGTAGATTACGATCCGAAATGACTTTACACGCGGTAAGAGACAAAACGCGAGGAGCATTTTATATTTCATCCCATATTAGGCGTCGGAGGCCCCCTCGGTTAAGGAAAAATTAAATCCGCGAATCGTATAAGAGGCTTCCTAGAAGTTAGCCCCCCACTTGTCGAATGAAATAATTTTATAAACGTTAATTACATGTTCAAAACGATTATTCACTACATATTCTTTATTTATTATTTTTTTTTTAAAGTAATACTTTAGCACAACTTAGCACAATTGTGAAAATTGAAAAAAAATGAAATGTGGGGGGCTACTGAGAAAATTGTTTTTCTCAATTTTTCATCTTATCTGTTATATTATAGTTGTAATATTCGAGCACAATATAGCACAAACATAGCACAATTGAGTACAAACTGATGAAATTATTTAATTCAACAAGTGAGGGGCTAAGTTCTAGAAGGCGTGTAAGAGATTCTGGTATTTCATACGCGGTGCGCATGCGGCTGCACGGTAACACGATGTACTTTCTTGGAAATAGTATAACAGGATCATCATCATTACCACTCCTTTCACGAGGCTCGCGGCTGTCAACCTCGGTTTTTCTCCGAGGCAAGAATCCGTCTGATAAGAAACGTATTTCTTTGCGTGCATGTACGCGTGTGTGTATGTATATGTGTAACGTGCTGTTGCGTTCCACATTTTACCCAGACGGCCGTTCTCATCGTGTGTACGGCGCAGATCATTACTAACAATTATCTTCGTCCCAGTAAGCGCGTCTTCTTCGCGGAAATCTAATTGTTCTTCAATGTTGACCACACGGCCTTTTCATTTATTTATTCGGAAACGTGATTTCTCAGTCGCTCGTTAGAGATCCCTAGATTTTGTACTTTTCCATGAAACAAATTTCATTACACAGCAAATATGTGTGCAAAGTCAAAATTTTCAAAATATTCAATAAGTTGAAAATAATACAACAGTATTTTTAAATTCTTCTAATGGCTTTACTGTTTTCAATTGTACCTACTCATTTTCCTCGTAAATGTATAAAATCCGCTGCCTACTATAGTCGGACAGTGCGATACGAATTAAAAAATGAAATTATTCCACACTCTATTATTCCCTAATCTAAATCTAAATCGATTGAATAGAGTCTAGAATAGAATACGATTTCAGATACTATTATGAATTATAGTTGAAGCTCAATAATAAATAATTTAGTACGTATATGTACCTGTATGTATGTGCTGTACTTATATTGATCAATATCGAAGCTTAACACGAAGTGTAAGTTTCGATATATTAATTGTGTATACCAATGCAATGTATAATTTTTTTAATTTTTTGCTAGTCACCAAACTGGAATTCGAGAAAATTAAAGATATTTTGTAGTTTCTTCACAATATTTGCATTCAATCGATCAATCACCATTGCAAAAAAAATCAATTTCCAATTTACTTATTAAATTAAGAAACTAAAAATATTGCTCGTAGATCGTCGCAAACGAGTGCAAAGGACTGCAGAGGTGTGGACGTCCCGTCGCGCGTCTTTCTCATCGAATCCATCGACTGACCTCCCGTATGCTAATTGTGCCGATTTTATCTGCACGCGAGCTTACCATTGCTGTAATATCAGTTAACGGCTTCCATATAGGACATCTAACAGGAAGTCTGAAAGGATTGAGTATTGATTTGCACCGAATGGGAAAAGAGTTTTTCACACCGTTTCACTCTCCCCCGGGAACACCGAATTTTCCCGCCGTGAAAAAAATCAACCGTTGTTTTCCGACGTTCACAATTCACCTGGAGGGAACCTTGTTCACATGGACGACCCAGTTGCAAATTTTATCACTGACAAAATCTCGGCCAGGCTAGCCGGTAGTAGTAAAGGTGAGTCTCGCAGGCGATGATCGGAAGCCTCGGCCGAAGACTGCTTGGCCGACCTTCGAAGAAGCTCTTATAGCCGACCTTGATATCCTAACGTCAAAGACGGGATTACTTTGTTGCGAAGTGATTGCGATAAACCGTTCGGCCGTAATAAAGTCTCTACTCACTGTAGCGGATGAAAACATCAATATTGCGGACAACCATTATAAAACCATTCCATGATGCGGCTGTCCGAGTACTTACACGATACACTAAGTGATACAATAGTTGACATTGCCTTCACCTCGGTCTTAACACTAAATCAATCTTTTTTTTGTGTCGGATATGGAGGAACCGACCGAAGTCGTAAAACTCCACACCCAAGAACACCCAAATTCCTGGAGTCCTTTTTTTGCCCATTTAAGATGCAAGGAGCACCACGTGACATACCTATTCTAGGGTATTTATCAGTGTTGCCAACGTCTGCGCGGAGAAACTTTTTTTGTGGTAACACTAATAAACATACATATGTATCAGTCTAACGCTTCAATTTTGCTACGATTCCACGTTTTTTTCTTTCTTTTTATTAATGTCCTTATTGCTATTAGTAGATCCGAGTGGACTCAAGCCCCATATATTTTTGTGGTTACTAAACTAAAATTGGCTCTAGACTTGCTTTAGACTCTGGCATCATGAATGGAATATGGGGAAATTGAATGCAATCACTGGCTGTCGTTCTTTTACCTTATACGAGCATATTTTGAGTTGCAGAAGGGTTCATTTGATAGAGGAACGTTAACAAATTATTTTATACTTCTTAGTCCAATAAGATAAAATCATAAAGTGAATTTTCCTTTATTTCGGGTTTCTTGGAGTAACTTACTTACGAGAGTGTTTGCAAACGATTGTTTTTTTTTTCAATAATTTGATGGAGATGTGAATTTGAACGCGCCATCAATATCACATTAGTGTTTTATATAGAATGCACTGACAACTGAAGAGTAAATGTGAAACAACTATAATTATGTCGAGAACTGTTGAATTTTTTATTTCTTTTCTGTTCGCGAACTGTGAACGTCGCACATTATTAATTATTTCTCAATTATTGAATAAAAATGATGAGATGCTTTACGTTTCTAGTTTTGAATATTTTACGTGCAACAGGAATGCAGGTTGTCATCGATTCTATTAATAAAATATAATTCTAGTAGTGTAACGCATTTAAATAGAGTATCGTTAAAAAATATTAGAAATATGTAACTGCAATATATAGTGGGATAAAAATAACAGACTGTTGATGCATGTAAATAACAATACTCGCGTGTGCGTTGCATTAATGTTAAACGGTATTTAAGACCTCGGATAATATCATAAATAATTTCCATGATGTAGGTTCTTGGATTATGCATCAAATTCTAAATAACTGGAGGAAAGAACTGATCTCTTGTATCGTAACATGTAACACAATAAGATTACACGTTTGCGACTCGAGGAATTAGATATACAATCAAGATGTCGTCGATACGCCGAAATTTATGTCGGCTGGTTTTAATTGTTATTTGCAGAAACCACGAAATGATGGTTATACGTGTAGGACAGTTGGGGTAACGATCGTGTCCACTGTCAATTGGCTTCGGTACACAAAAGGTAAAAGAAAGTTGCACGCGAGGCGGAAGGTTAAACAGGTGGACATGATCGCAACTGGTCAAAGGCGTTGGGCACCATCGTCGCAAGAAAATTGATCGGAATACGTTTGTTTTTATGCACCGCAATCATCTCCGCGTCAGACACGCAATTGCAGCAGGGTTGCTGTCAAGGTCAGCGTGTACACGACGACATCAAGATCCCCGGGTGGTCACGCTACATTCATGGTTAGTAAAGAACCCGTAGCGGTGAGGAAGCTACCTTCCCGTTCAGCACCTCTCCCTATAGGATTTCGCGTGTAAACTTTGGCACGTGGACCACGTGGACCGTGTTGGTAGTGCGCAGTGGCGAGGTTTATGACTAGACCACAGGCCTCGGCCACCCTAAAGAGGATCGCCCGTGCTTGTAGTATAAGTCGATTGGGGGATGCAACGGTCAGTGAGCAAGAAGCCCTCCTATCTGCATCTCTGGCACGAGTTTTTGGCCATCCAACCGACGGTCAAGCACTGGGCCCGGAATCCTGTGAGTACCATCATTTTTTGTTTTTTTTTTTCCATTATACATCTGTACACGCCGTTGTTCCGGGTAGTTACAAAAACTTTCACATGCACCATGTCGTGCGCGAAGAAATTAACGCTGTTGCTTCACACCTTGTCTTGATCCCCTTTTCACAACATTGCAAAAATTCATGTTCCATGTTCGAGATATCCTTGGCAATATCAACACATTGTCGAATGGTGTCTTTCGTCAAACTCCATCTTAACTCCATTCAATTCAAACTCCAAACTTAAGAGTTTAACAAATTTTCCACTCTTGGAATCCAGACAGATAATAATTTGCAATTTCAAATATTTATGAAGTTTTTACTGTAGTTGTGAATTTCAAGTTGAGCTAAACCCTCATTTAAGGATAATATGAAGGTAAACACCTAAAACTTTATCATTTTTTTCTGAGGTTATTAATTTTTATATTGAGATGAAAAAGAATCGAAAATACTCGAACTTACAAAAGTCAAAGAATTAAAGAACGATACACCAGCTTCGTATTAGAAAGCTTATCGCACGAAGAAGTGAAACTGAATTTCTTCATTCGGCTCGGATCTGTTGAAAGTATAACGTGTAGGAAATGGTAATACAGTGATAAGAATAGCAGCGATCTTATCAAACGGCAACTTCAGAATACGAGATGGGAAAGCGTCATCGAGGTGCATTTAGGTCGCAATGAAAATTCATGCGCTACATGAGAAAAGACTGAAGTGTCCCATAAACGATGCAAATTCGACAATAAGATGCCTATAAAGTTTTCATTGCTGCATGGGCAAATAGGTTTTTTGGAAAATGTGTCGGTTAACGTGATATATCAAGTAATTACTAGTAATGAATTATTGCAATATACAAATTTTCTACACGAATTGCAACGAACTGGAGTGAAACAGAAATTTCTGTTCTTTTCTAATATGTTTAATAATTTGACATTACTATTATAGCCACTTGTAGCTATAATAGTAATGTAGGTAACTTGAAAAGAAGAAGAGGAGACAGAAATTTCCTATTGTCGAAACAAACATTCGCGCCGTTTTTCGAGACAGAAAGTATTGACCAACTGAGTTCAGGCATCAAATACCACCACTGATACTCACAACGTCAGGTACTAATAGATTGAATTTAAACGTCAAATTAGCGACGCACCTAATACGGCCCGGAAACGCGATCGGGTAAATAGAATCCGACAGTGGTGCGCAGCAGACACGAAATTAAAATCTCTAAATCGCGAAAGTTGCTCGGCCATTTTCAACCCTAACAATGAATGTGAGTCATGACAATTTCAATTTTTATTTTTAACACCTGTTAACAAAGGGTGGTGGTGTAATTATTTTTACACGATTTTCTACTCGAATGTAAAACGATGACAAAAGAATTTCAAAAAATCATTGTCAAAAATAAGGAAATCGTTTTAAAATAACAAAATTAATTTTAATCATTTTAATGGAATTTTTTATTTTTTCTGGACATTTTCAAACGTTCTTAATTATATGTATAATGAAAATCCCATGATATTCTGACTGTATTAATTTCTGTTCTAAATAGGCTAACAGATATTTGTAGAAATATGCTTGAGTGCGAGCAGCAGTTCAATTTTATGGACAACTAAAACTCCGTCCCTAACTTTTGACCGTTGGTAAATAAATCTGTATTACTTCCAGTTTCACAAGTCCACTGGTATTATGAACGTGTCTACCGTGTTTCCGCAGGGATACACTGAAACAGAGAGACCGCCACGGCACGCATCAGCGAGCATAAAGGATGATGAAGAAGTGCACGATAGATACAACCGTGAGTACTCGAATAGTTTCCAGCTTTCATGTACGAAAGTTTTTCCGTCGTCGTAAAACACCGTAACAGTTTTTATTATAACGAAATATCATCTCGTCGTGTGCAACATTTACGATTACCTTGAGAATCTTTATGCAAAATAACAAATGTCTTTTATAAATAAAAGTCGAGAGACTGACATTGTAGGTAAATAAACTGCATAGAAAATTATTTAAGAACCATGGATAACGATAGAAGATAAGATCAAAGATAGGAAAATCTTGATTATTAGAATAGTGAGATTGTTCACCTTGTAATGACCTTGTAAAAAATTCGTACGAAGATCACATACAACGTTTGAACCGAGATCCATATCTTTTATGAATATTTAGTATTTTCGTATTGTGGCTAACATCATTTCTAGAACGCTATAAATCTATTTGCTAAATCTTTTTTGCACGAACCATCCTCGAGATTTAAACTGTCAAAATTGACACGTCATCGTGATTAGCATGATTCTACTTATACCGCGAGGACGTTACTCGATCAAACTATTTACATCAACCTTGATAGTTCATAGTCTGATGTTAGATACAAAAAAATATGCAACGAAAAATGTTGAATTCTCTTTAGAAATTTAATATTTCATAGCGCATCGCGAGAAGGCTAAAAGGTATGAATAAATTATTTTATCTCGATGTCGTTTATTTTATTTTCAACAGTTTCAGGGGAGATATCGTCTTTGACACGTCCTGCATGTGTGTGGTCATAATCCATGGATTAATATACGATCGAACTTTTTATGTGTAAGGAACTGTTTAATTAAATGGCTTATTCTTAGCAAGGATCAGGCGTAAAGACCTCACCACTTCGTATCGCAAGTACGCGGCGTATTGTACAGCCAGTTGCATACCGGTAAATGTATTTCCGGTGAGAAAAAGTGATTCAGTATCTGTTAGGCTCGTAGAAAATTTTTCCGCGGCGAAGCATTCCGCGAGAATCAGCGTTATTTGCGTTTATGTGAGATCCTCGTTCCTTCCCGTAAGACCATTGTGCAATTACCGTGAAATTAGCTGACACATTGCGTTTCTTCTAACGGGCGCCATTTTATAGTGTAAAGCCTACGCTACCATATTTCCGAGATATAATCATGAGGAAATGGCCTCATTTTTGTTTAACAAGTTCGCCCTGCAAAGACATAGTTCGAATTATTTTGATTCGATTGTTTTCGATTCGAAACGTTTTATTCAACTCACATTAATTAAAACTACCCACTAAGACAGTCATTTATCGACAGAGCAGTGAGAACACAATCGCAGTTAATATGAAATTGATTGAAATGTCTCTCGGTAGATTGCGTACTGTCTAGTCGAATTTTTAAGCTCTGTTACACCCAGCATTAATTATATTAATACTGTGAATTTCAGACTACATATTTATTATAATTACATGCTTATAAAAATCATAATAAATAATTAATTATTATTACGAATAACTGCCTTAGTTGCACAAAATATTGTATACGCATTCATATAATATTAAAAAGAGATTCAATCTTTTTTTAATATTCAAATATACATACAATATTTGTTTTATATTAAGCAACAATTATTTCTTTTTAAATATGCAGGAAATATCTATTTCACCATTTCAATATAATTGGTTGTAACGTAACACAAATTGAAAACGTAATATTGATGATATCTAAGTTTTTCAATTATACGTAAATCAATGTCATTAGTCGCAGATACCGCAAATCTTTGCAAAATCTAGTCAGATCTCTTATCGTAATTATTCACTGCTACTTGTGCACTCATCCATCATTCTTAGTTTCAAGATCAATGTTCCTTTCACTTCATTTCATGCACATCATTTCTTCGAACTCCACCTGCCTCTTAAAAGTTTAACAAATTGTCCACTCTTGCAAACCAGACATCTCAAGATGTTATTTATTTAGTTAATATTAACTAAATTGTTATTAATTATTATGAATAACTGAAATTAAAACAAGATCTAATACATAGTCGATTATTCCATTATATTTGGTAATAATCTGAGTGAATAATATATCATGACGCTATGGTGGCCGTGACATATAATTTTTAGACACCCTGTACAGTTAATAACAGCCCGCTACATCTGTCATAAAGCTTTCAAAAAGTTGCATGCTCGATGGCTCGATCCTCGATCCGATCTCTCTCGCGTTTTCTGGGGAGCAGCAGAAATCTGGTACAGGGGAATGATTCAACAGCAGCATTTGGAAATTTCCAGATTTCACCTTGACTTTGATTGCACGTCGCACGCGAGCCCGATCGTGCGAATCTCTCGGATAAAACGAGCTACTACTACGTGTTACGTGTACTAAGTAAATATCCATTCGACGAGCCTCAGAATTCTGTTTACCGTGAAGCCTCGCTCATTTCCCATTCATCAACAATTACCGTTGCCCAGGAAAGCGCTCTAAGCAATTTTTCGTGTTGCCGCCGGCTCTGCAACGCATACTTTAGAATTATCGCCGATTCACTCAATCGTTTATGCCGATGATTGATTGAGCCGATTATTCTGTCATTTGTTAATCTCCCACAACATTCGAAGTACCTTTCCGCTTGAATTTCCGTCTTTCGTACAATTTTATCCGTAAAAAAAATTTTTTTTCCACGATTTTTACTTTTTCGTTCTATAAACTAAGCAGTGTAGTGGCCACCATAAATATTTACCTTATATTTTATGGGGAACAATGCATCGTTAGAGAGCACAGCGCAGCTTAATTATTTTCCGTTGTTCAAACTTATATGCGATCCGGATAAATTATATTTTCTAATGCTTTCTTTATTAATTCATATATGAATATCTATCCCAGTGTCGAGTGGTATAATGTAGCCTGATACTATCATCTACGAGAGGCAGAGATTCGAAATATAAATAATTCACAAATTTCACGGCGATTTCCGCACATTAGCCGGCGCACGTTAATTGTATTATACGAATTTGTGAGACAAATTAGCGTGTTTGATGGGCGACGTCTCCTGTAACATTGAATCTATTTAATTAGCCAGAAACGTGGAAAATAGAACAGTAACTGTGGATATTTATGCATCGTAAAAGTTGTTTGTATCAATTGCAAGGAAAAGAAAACGGAAAATTATTTCAATATAAATAATTTTTTTTAAATAACAACTTTTTTAAAAACGGACTGAAAAGTATAAAATAATTTGTTCCTAGTCCCATACAGATTCCTTAACCTCGTACAGATAGTCCAGAAATTTTTTGATTGTAAATTTTTAATAGCTATGAAGATAATTGAAAGATTTCAAAGGAAAAACGTAGGACACCTTGTATAGGTATGAGTTATAGGCAACAGAAAATTCCATCAGATTCTCTACTCTTTTACATAGGAACAATGAGCATCTGTGGTATTTATGATGCGAATAACCGCAAAGGAAGTTGGTGTTTTTACTCGTTCCTTCCTAAAGTGTTTAATTTAATGAGATACGTGATCCCGTATTATGGTTAAAGACATTACGTGTGTACGGTGCGTAACGTGGCTCTCAAGAAACACATCACGATAGCAAAGATGTAGGTATACAACTGAAGCCTCCATGCTCATTTAAAATATCACCATGAAAACAGTTTCTTTGATCTGCCATTTAATTTTATTCATATTAAATACGATTGCAGCAGTCAATTTTGCTAAATAAAAAGGAACATGGATTGCCGTTTTACGCGCCAATAAAATGATAATCAAAATACACACGCACGAATCAGATATTCAATGTAATAGGCGTTTAATAAATTTGCAAAAGACCTTAGAGACTCAATTTATTTTTTTTTAATATATTTTTTGCAGTTTTTTCGCAGCGTGTGTATTTATACGAGTTTTAGAGTCAATTAGAAGAAATAATATTTTCGGATCTTCCTTATATCGTGTCGATCTGAAAATTTTCTAAAATGTGTACGGCATAAATGCTATTAATTTCATTTTGATGTAGTTGTGCTTCTTAAAATTTTCAAAAGTTTAATCAAAAGTATGATTGAAACTGTTAGTGCTTTTAAATAACAATTGATCGAACAAGTGCACCGATAGCATTAATATATATTTGTTATAATTAAAACTATTTTGAAAGAATCGTTGAATTTTGTTTTTGTAATAATTTTTCAGTCAAATTTCTTTCTTATGGTATCAATTAATAGATAAAAATAACTGAAGCCTCAGGTCGTTATGACTTTGTAAATAATTGAAGAAAGAGAAAAATGATTCATTTGAAGTCTCTATGGACGCCGTTTCCGCGCCGGAATTCCGGTTCGCTGAGTTTTAAGAGTGAACCAGCAACAGGTACACACTTTTTCCCCTTACATCTCGGACAAGGTTTACCGATCTCGGTATTCTGTAAGGTTAAGGTTACATTGACGTAAATACGCTAAACTTACACGTTACATAAACACCTATTATGTACAACAGGCATGTCTCGGCAGATTTCTCTGTGAAGTAGCATAAATTGAATGCCAAACTTTGATGTCAGAAATTGTCTACTATAAACGAGGACTTCTCGATTTCATAATACACGTGATAGAACAATGATTCCAATACTGAAAATGTGGTAAAATAGGCATGATAGTAAAAACAATTCTTCTTAGTGAACGATGGACCATCAATATATTATTACTGAAGCATAAAGAAATGTTTAAACACCTCAACTTAAAATTTGACTTCTGTTCGCGTCTTGCTTGACATTAACAGACTGATATAACGACCGGTCTTCGCTCTAACTGGATTGATTAACTTAGCACGTGCTCTGAACCGGCTCGACCAGCGAAATACGTAATTACATGACAGATTCACGTTGGTGTCTGCTGATTTCGAGGTGTCTCATTACACGACACGCGCAACAACACCGTCATTCGATCGGATCCCCTTTTTATTCGTAAACAAAAATGCGAATTGATTACATTGGCGTTCGAAACAAAGTTTCAATAAAAATAAGAAAATACCTCGACTAAACAAAACTATTTGATAAATATCTTTTTCAAATACTGTAAAAATATTTTTTGAGCCACACCTTTTTCATATCAGATAAATATTGGATCTAACTATTATATGCATGTTTAAGAAATGTGAATTGAATGTTTAGAAAATATAAGTTAAATATTCAGAGAATATAAACTAGGTATTTAAAAAATATAAGGTAAATATTACAAAAACTCTCCCTTTTTCCTGGCGCTTTATTATATGTATGCAGACAGATTTGTAAACGAGTATTTAAATATGGAATCTGACGTGCACGAGGGACTTAATCTATTCCATAATCACCATGAAAATATTTTATTCCTGATAGGATCGGCACGCGAAATTTTTGTTGTATAAGTTATTCTATTGAATTCATATCTATTGCGTGCATTATACATATACTATATTGATCAGAGATTAAACTTATCTTTTGTTTTTTAACAAATTTTGTTTAAACTAATCGTTTAGGAAAATATCTGCTACTGTGGAACTTTTATAGAGAGAAGTATTGCAGGAGATTCTTTAAAAAATCTGTATAATAAAAGTTCCATGACAACATACTTAACGAAAAATTAATATTTTTTTTTTTAATAAATTGAATTTGTTACTCTGAATTATTTGCATAGATGTTGGAAACAAATAACATGTAGTCTTTTTACATTGTAAACAACATGACAATATTCTTGGATTTTTTTACGTTTTTCACTATTTTGTATTTCACCCAGTTAATTATGTCACAAATGTATAATCCGCAGTCTATTAATAATAAAAATCTTGTGATCGGTTCTCAATAGTTGGAAAAACGGGTTTTTGGTTTTTAGTGATATTAGGAACACTGCAGAAAAGAAATGTTCTATTGCATTCCCACGAGTATAAACTAACAGAATGGTATGTAGTTTGAAAATGCACTTCTGGACTGCATCTGCGTACATTCGACTTGGTATGCATGTTAAATGACAATTGAAATGCGTACCGAAGTCTGGCGAACACCGCAATGGCAATAACAGGAAAAGACAAGCCAAACGAGAAGTCAGAAACATATATTGACAAGTAGTCTCTGTTACTAGATATCTATAAATTATTATGAGGAAACGCAAAATGAAATTTTAAATATATTAGTTATACGAAGTGAATATATTTGAGCCACAACGGTTTGTTACTTAATTTGTTACTGAATATATTTAATATTAAAAAAAAGAAAAAAAAAAGATTTTATCTCTTTAATATTATATGAATGAGTATACAATATTTTGTGCTATTAGGGTAGGTTCCGGAGGCATTTCCAGAGGTGCCGGTTTGTTAAGCAGTTATTAATGAAAAACACAGACCAATCAGAACGCAACTATTATCCCTCCCCGCGCCCCCTATCGAAATCACTGCGATCTCCTGATGGATGATTAGTATGTGGTTTCGAAGAAGTAACACACCGCAGACGTCGAAAAGGAAATGATTACAAGGCTCGACGGATGAAATTAGAATCTCCCGAAGAACATTGTACCCATCTGTTTAATGTCCGTGCACACGAGGCGAAAATTGCGGGCCAGGTAATTGGTGTCGATGCATAGTACTTGCTTCATTATCGGATTAAAACTGCATTATTTTCGTCTCGATCTCTTACCGCGCGGTGAGAAAATACGAAATTGCCACGATTTTTCTCGGTAAATTGAATCATCGGTGGTGACTTTGTAGATGCAAGAAATTAGTATGTTCCTCGTTATTTATTATGTAATTCAAATGAAACCAGCCGATGTGTTAATCATTTGCGGTATTCATTAGCTGTCAGGGATATTATTCGTATTTCCGTGGTTCACTCGAGAGGCAACTTAAACCAGATCACCCCACCGATTTCATTCTAGAGCTTGGCAGAATTTAGAGACAAATTAAAAATTTTATATACTGAATTTGTATAGAAAATTTAATATTATTTGACAAGAACGAGTAAGTGCCAACTCTGTTTCAAAGTTATGCCACGGAAGGTTAACTTTGTGCGTAAATAAGATTCAACATGCAGAAAGCTATTTTACATCGAGCGTGTCATCCATGAGTCTGATCTCGCTGAATGGTTTCTAACATTACCAATTTCAAGATTCAAGTGCGGACGCTCGAAGCGCACGTTTAAGGAGCAAATTAAATCTTCTATTTAAAAATCACAAACAGATTCTTACAACGCGGCTCGTTAAAACCATTATCACGTAACAAGTAACCGTGTTCGTTCAGCTAGCTCATCGCGCGTGTTTCAGTGTTACGTTAAGGTAATTTTCCTTCGTCCACCTTATACACATCGCGAAGCAACCTCGCGAAAATCCACCGCCTTCTCGGCTGATATTATTCACGCAACGCTTTGTTTCTCGTTCCGCTTCCTAGAAGTCAGGCAATTCTTCCTTTCCCATGAAATTCGTTTTTCCACGTTCCCCAATTTCGGTAGCACACAATATTCAACCGGCGATTACAAAATTAGGAGGTTCTCAATGTTTGCACCATAACACAAAAATAAATTCTTAAAAAATAAAAATAAATTTTTAAAAATATTATATTTTTGTAAATTTGTGATTGTGAATTTTTAATAGCCATGAAAATTCACAATAATAAATTTTCAGGACTATCTGTACGAGGTTAGGAATCTGTATGGGACTAAGAAAAATTATTTTATACTTTTCAGTCCGTTTTTAAAAACGTGGTATTTTTAAAAATTTATTTTTATTTAAATAATTATTTTCTGCTTTTTAGTCTTGTGTTAATACTTGTATCATTCTTCATTAATACTTATACTCACTTATAACACTTATATTCACTAAGCTCACTGTAAATTTCACTTGGTAAACAAAGCGATGACGTACCACCGATCGTCGCGCGGCAACTTACTCTCATGTACTGAACTCCGTCGGGGCGAAGTGGATTCGTGGAGTGGGGATGAATCAGAGTGCGCACGCATAGTAAAGTAAAGAGCGTTGTCGAGCGAAGTGGGGATCGCTGAACGCGATCACATAGTTCGCGGGGGATGAAAAGGTAATATATTTAATTATTATTTTCTCCGAAACGTATAGACTTTTTTAAACAAAAAATTTGTAATATTGCATTGTCATCCAGTTCTGAGCCATGTATCCAATTTCAAGTATCTAGCTCATCGAGAGGTTACTTTAAAATCAATTGCAAGATTTGTACCGAACAAACAGACAAACAAGAAAGCGAGTTAATAAACACGTAGTAAAAATTGCAAATTGCATGAGCATCCGCAGTATAGTTGTCTAGTCATGCGCAGTAGAAAATCGTAAAAAGTGGGTCTGGTACTTTCCGTTCCCGTGAACACTTTCGTGTATCACGATCTTTTTTCTACAATCTTTTACTCACGTTACAGATAGCACAGTTCATTTAAGAATAAAAGATACTTTCTCTCAGTGCGTTCGCAAACCTCGAGCAGAATTATTTTACAATAGTTCGTTAGAAATTGAGAAGCTTTCACAGAGATCCCACAGACGCCCAAACTATATTGTTGCATTCTATTCCTTACGATCGAACATTGTTATCATTCGTTATTAATTCAGAACTGTCTCGGCACGGCGCGGCGGTATGAGAACCAACGTGTCACGTATCCTCCGTTTTCGTTTCTCCCCGATTTCTAGTTCTCGATCGTTAAAGAAGGAAAGTTTTCGCTGTAACGTAGGTTTTTGTGCTGCCGCAGGAAAGAATGACCGCGGCGCACGATATAATTGTAGGCGATTTCGTGGTACATTCACTGGCCTGGCGAATACTAGAATTGTTCTCCTCCGTTAGTTGCAATCCCAAGGAGAAAAGAAAGTTCGCGATTGTTATTGTTTACGGGATCCAGATGAATTCGCGGTGTTAGCGAGAAAAGATTGTTCGATTTGTATCGGCCTGCACAAATACGTGAGTGCCAAACAATCGCGGTTCTCGCCCCGCTTGTTTCCAGATGTACGGTCGAAGCATGATACCGCAGTAATACGTACAAAATGTTAATAATTTTATTGTTTGATATATTCTGCTGTTAGCAGAACGTATAATTCTTCCATAAAAAAATGGTTGCAAATATTATTATTTCATAATGAATTAGAAATAATATTAAAATAAAGTATGATCGAAGCATGATACCGCAATAATCGGTAGTGTACCCTATTTGGTGAATTGTCGACGCCAGGTGAACGTCCGAAATGCTATTAGAATATTGAGCACTCGACAATTTCTGTGGGGCAATAAACTATAGCTCGAAACGGAATCGGTGAATCACAATTTCAATACTTCTAAGTACACGTTGCTCCGTGTAACGTCAGACGATGGAAATGAAGCGGCAGCAGGTGTGCGAAACATCTATTTACAGGAGGCACTTTGCTACGCTGTCTGACCCAATTAATGCCACTTAATTACTATCGAGGGACGTGAGTGGTGCCGCACCACGGCTCGGTTTTGCAATCCCAAAGAATTGGACGATCGTGGTTATCTACCGGTGGAACAACGCAGCTTCTAGATAACTGCTGATAACACAGCAAGGAAAACACTCGGAGTAGTATGCTCGTGCATACCACATACCGCGATATTTACATACCATTGTTGACTCTTACGTTATAATTACCCTGTTGATACTACCGTGCTATCTATCCGATGATGTTCACCTTAGGATACTCCTGGGTAAGAGGTTAGCTACGTGAGAAGCAATACGAATATCAAAATTATACGATATCCATCGATAAATAATTCACTACCATCTTTTTAATTGCGTGAGAATGTTCTTTAATGCGGAAACTGATTTTATTTATAACGTGAGAATATTCTTCCGGTTTAATTTTCGCTACGTGTTCCCTCTTCGAGTAAAAATGTTTTTATTACTTTTAATTATTGTTATAAATTGTTGTAAATTGTTATAAATGTAAAACAAAATTAATACCTAAGTTGGACTTTGAATTTTTATCTCATTCTGAATATCTCTTTTTTTCAATTTTTTACAAGTACATTATTTATAAATAAACAAATAAATGGAGAGAAAACATGGTAATATTTCACTAGTTTGTCGATCACTGCCCTAACTCAAACAGAAGCTGTATTCCAAACGTTACTTACGTAACATAAGAGTAGCAAGAACCCTACGATAAGGAAGCTTACGAGATAATGATATTTAGCCGATCGCAAATTTGCAAATGTAGATCTTATGTACCGTGCAAAATTAGACAGGAAACTCATGGTAAACAGACAAACTTGCGCAACGATTTTACGTCAAGACAATAGAAAAAACGATGAAACACTTCGCTATAATAAAAACTATAAAAAATTTTACGTAATAATAAAACTTCTTGAATTTTTTTGAATTATTTCTATAAATCAATTTCTTAGTAATTAGTAGACTCCGGATGTTTATGCAAAGTAAAAAGTGATTATAAAGTTATAAAGTATTGTAAGTAATATTAATGAATCACACCAAACTAGTTATTTCACTCGAGTTTATTAGTTCTACTATTAATTTACCAGAATATTGCTCTACTGTGCAACACTTATAATACCAAAAGAAATTAAACAGATAACGTAAAGCCAGTTAATCCGGAAGATCAACTGAATATTAGAAACTGAAAGAATATTATTGTATCTAGCGTTGATTTAAAAATTGTTGCTAACAAATAGAACATTTACTATCTCTTTCATCGAGATAAAAGAAAGGATTAAGACAAATCGTAGTTCGACTTTATTGCACATTGCCACTGTTAGAATAGCAATATATATGTAATGGGAAACGGTAACTTCGTCCCTTCGATTCAAGTCAATTCTTTATCTGTCAATTAATGTCAACTAAAATTTAAAAAACTTTACATCCTCCAATATTTCGCATTTATTCTAATGACTAAAATATAATTAAAGGCCTAGGGTTGAGATGGAGTCCGCAAAAAAAATGTTGTTCAAGAGGGAGGCCCCTCGGACTACATAAATTTAAGAACCCCCTGTCTTACAGATTTATGTATGTGAGTACATATTGTTCATAATTACTCAAGACTGGATTAGCCTATTGTTAATAATATATTTAGGAAAATTTATGTATCTTAATCGAAAAAGGCGTCACTTCTATTACACAAATGTTATCTGATAATCATTCTCAGACTTTATTTTTGACCTATGCGATTATAACATGTAACATTTGCATTACCCGGATATCTTATCGCCATTGTGCACGGAAAAGAGTATTTTTATATCACACATTCTCATGACACACTGTTCCATTAATGTTAATTAAAGTTTCTCTCCACAATTGAGGTTACTCGATTAAGTTTTTATACGGAATATTGGTCCCTTTTATTAATGGTTTTTTTAGTGTGGTTATTATTACATGCTATAGTAAACAAACGACTTGCTTGTAAGATGTGTATTTTACAGGGTAACAGTAACTGCATCGATAGAGAAAAATGATAGAGGAAGAAATCATGTCATAATACGTTGTAACTTCCTATGACCTTCGATCATTCCGTTCCCATACTACTTCAGTGAAATAGTGGGGAAGGTCATATCTCCCACCTTAGCGCAATTGAAAAGTGGGCGGGGCGAAATATGACTCGCGAGCCGCGAGTTGGAATAGATATACATACATAACACGATATAGAATGTAAAAGTTAATTAAAATAAAAGTAGCATTACAGTTACATAACGATAACGGATTAGCCATAATTACGCAAGAACGAATTGCATGCTAGAGAAGCCCGCAAAAGGGTGTTTGTCATAAACTAGCATCGATTACGGTTCTCATCGTGCAAAGCATTTTAATCGAGCCGTGCCACAATTGTGAAACTACTTAGCTTACAGATGATATCTTTATAATTTATCTTGATACGCGAAATAACGAAAAACCGGAAATATCATTGCCTAGCATGCATTCATACCGTTGTAAAATGAAATTCTCGCAACTGCGTGTCATGTTGCGAATTGCAAATCGGTTATGTTCGATGCTTTATCGTGGTGTTATGACGCGGCACTGGAAACACGCATTGCGTGACGGTAGGAACGCCGCGTGGCTCGCCGTTTTTCGCGTTGCATTAACGGAGATTAATAAGACTTGTTTTACTTGTCTCATTTGCTGGAATTCACTAATCTCCGAACCGTAAATGAAATAGTAGCACAAAATATTGTATACACATTCATGTAATATTATATAATATAATAAAACTTGCGAATTTACTTTTACCACTTTCTATTAAACTATTCCCTTTCTAATCTGAAAACAATTTCAATGTAAATGCTATTTTAATATCTCGCACGCACAAATCACTTTTACGGTTCGAATCAATCCATCTTAACGACCGCAATACATCAAACTGACTCTTAAACTCTTAACGCGATTAATTCGATCATAAACTGGATCAGCGGTATACTAAGATCGATCTAGCCGAAATAATAATTGAGCAGATATAATCGAACCCGTTGATTACAACATCCCGCAGTGGACCGTGTGTTTCGTTACAGTTCCATTTAATCCTCGATTCGTGGTATTAGGATCGCCATTAAAGAAACACGGGACCAAGCGTTGCAGCGTGTCAAGGATACACCGGGTCCCTTGATCACGGGTTTGCGGATCAGACATCCTCAATACATAATTTAATATATAAAAATTTTTTATATGAAAATTCAATATAAACCTCAATAATATTAAATTTTTAATATAAATTTTACTCTACTATTCTCTGTATTACTGTGTGCTCGTTAATGATGTTTCTACACCGCAAAGAAATGAATACTTTCTTCTAATTTTTTTTAAAACATTTTAAAACATTATTTTAAAACAAATGAAATAATGTTCGAACAAAAATTGAACAGTGTTCCGACATCTACAACCCTCGACATATAAAATATCGAAAATGTTTTTTTACAACAATTAATCAAGGTCACTTTGATTTTTTAAATGTTAAAATCTATTTTTTATTTCATAATGTTATAGCTGATCTCAAGACGAATTCAACGATATATAATATTATTACCTTGAGGCCATAAGTAACGTTGTAATAGTTTGAGCCAGCTTTCGGGCCAAATACTCCACTATGCGTCGTTGAAAACGCGGGCGGCGGCTGCTTTTGAATGAGTTTTTCAGTGAACAACATTGGTGGGGTTACGATGATGAAGAGGTTGAAGGTGGCGGAGGTGAGAAAGGGGGGATCCGCGTGTCGATTGGAGGGAGGACAGGCAGTGGAGAACAGCGATATATGAAGGCGAAACTGCCGCTCCACAGACTCAATAGCCCAGAAAACTCCACGTGGTGTACTATCGAATACGGTAGATTCGCGTGCGACACCGACGACAGTTTCTTTCAACCTCTTTCTACCTTTTCTCTTTTTATTTTTTTGTTCAATCGTTCTACGGGCCAGCACCAGTTGAACCGCCGCGTACCCCTGTTGTTTAGTATTCGAGCCCCCCAACCGAGGTGACCAGCCATTGTTTACTTAAAAAATAAGTTTCTTGTGTGAGTCGTGATCGATGATCGATACCCTTGGGATATGCTAGGACCGTTTAAATAACAGCATCCTCAGGATCTAGTGACAAACCGGAAGAGGGTTGTTGGTCGAAGCTTTTGTCCTTGAAGAGGTCGCGTGTGTCAACAATGGGAAAGGGGTGGAAAGGTATGTCGATTGTTTTTCGATTTTAGTTGGATATTTCGAGTGATCATGTTCGTTGTTCTACGTGGTTTTGAAAATTGTTTTGAGGGAATATTGAAGAAGTTGTTTAGAGTCTGTTATTCGATATTTACGTGTATTCATAGTCTGGGTTAGGTTAGGTAACGTGCCTCTGATACTTTTGAATATGTAATATCATTTTTTAAAATTCTATTTATAATTTACATAATATCTTGAATCCTTTCTTTTAAAAAAAAATAAAGAACATTTGCGGTGATTGTATTTTGTGCAAGTTTTCTCCGGTGTTAACAGGAAATTATAAAGAAACGTTTAAATATATTTTGGAGCGTTTTCGCGATTGTGAATAATGTTGAACTGAGAGTTCACAGTGGGACACGCATGTTGGCGACGTCGCCGTTTCAGACTGTTGGTTCGATAATAAATTACAGAGGAAATTTTTTTGTCGCTTCACGGTATGCGATTCACTGCGAGCGAAGTTAACCAGCGAAATCATTTGCACAAATGTTATGAAAGTCGGCGTGCATAAGTGTTCCTGCTTCCCTATGGCTTCCATTTCTTATCTAGATTACGCGTTAACACGTGTATTGTCCAACAATAATTTGTAGCGTGGTGTCGTTAATCTCGCTATAGAATCGAATCTGTTGCGTGATAATAGGATTCACTAAAAAAGAATTCGGGATTAGTACACATTGATACCTTATCAATTCCATTGAAAAATATCCATATATTCCCTAACATTGATTTTAAATATTGATAAAGATATGTCGCTTAATTGTACAACCAATAATTGACACAGCTTATGGAAATCGAAAATCGAAACATAAATATCAATGATGATTACGAAACCTAAACAATGCGAGTAAAATAAAAATTCAAGATTTTAATCTTGTTGGTACATGACAGTGTTCGATAAATTAATTGATAAAGATGAATGAAGTACATAATCATTTATAAAAATTTATTTTCCATCTCTCTCTCTCTCTCTCTCTCTCTCTCTCTCTATGATTTTTATTTTTTTCCCATACATTTTATTTTATTAATTGTGCCCGTAACGAAGGACACTCTCGTTCTTTTTCTCATGATGGATTCCGGTAATTCTCAACTATTTCTATTCTTATCAGTCATCTAATACCAATACGTTGCAGACTGTATTGCAAATTTTCAAAATTACTGGTTAATGTATGGCCAGCCGTGTATATTAGCACAGCTGGAGTTTCTTCGGGTTCGTAATGTACGAGTATGGTGTTGTTCTAATGAGTAACATGATGATTAGTGTTATGTAGGCCTTCTTCTGCTTCCATATTCTTTTTAATTGCGCAGCTAACGAAGAATGTTTCCTGATTCGTATTTCATTCTCGAATGCTGGTGTCTATTGCTTTTACTGGATTATACAAACTTCTTCGCATAGATTCCAAGAAGCGAAAGTTGAATCGGCATTCATTTCTTCATTAAATAATTAAACATTCATTAAAAAATGTTCTCCTCGCTTCGTTAGCGCGTACACAATTTTTGTTGGCCAATAAACGAGACAGGTGTGTTTGGGGTAATTTTTTGATGGGAGGGGTGCGGAAGGGAACCCGCATCATTTTTGTAAATGGAAAGTATTGATTTTTTGTTATTACGATACATCTTATGAAACTCAAAAGAGTTGAGGTACTTGAAACATTTTTTTTTTGCACGTACTTAAATTTCTAATGAAATAATATAAAAATTGGGCATAAAATTACTACAAAAAAAATTGAATTTTTTATTAAATACATCTTTTCTTAATTTTTCCTTAAGAGTTTATTTAATGATTTAATTGGCGGTACGTAGTGCGTCTTTGGGCGCGCCAATCTGCAGTGATAATCGGTCGCAAGGGTCCAACCGCGGTATCACAATATGTTTCCGCGAAAGTCAAAGTGAGCACATCTATTTACTTTTGGTTATCTCCCTACCACCCTTCTGACCTTGTCAACCGCGCGTAGGTTGTTACCGAAATGCAGAAAGTATACGGCACGAAACAAGGGCCGTTATATGGTGCATACCGTTTCCGTGTTGCATCATTCGACAGAAACCAAGATTATTTACCGTAATTGTAATTAGAATTAATTCGGTCTTCAAACGAGTTATTATATATATATATAGAAACAAATTTTTACTATTTTTGAGCATGAAAACCCAAGTGAATAATTATTATTTTGAACATCATTTGAAACATTATTTAAACATTATTTAGGGTACCACTATAGATCCAGCAATTTTACGAATTTCCGAATAAAATCGTGAGAGTACTCCAGAATACGGTATTTTTTATTTCGATGAAGATTGCTAACCCCTGAAACACGTGTCTCATATTTTATCTTGTGCTCTGTCCAGGTGCAAAAGATTTCGTCGGCATCGACGAGGTGACGAAGGTTGATTTTCTGGTGATGATGTTTGCCGAAGCACTGGGAACATTCCTCCTGGTGTTGATCGGTTGCGCCTCCTGCATCACATGGTCAAACAATCCACCCACAGTGGTGCACATCGCGTTCACCTTTGGCCTTGCTGTTGCGAGTCTGGCGCACGTAAGTCAACTGCTCTTTACGT
This sequence comes from Lasioglossum vierecki, assembly GCA_028455595.1. NCBI lineage: Eukaryota > Metazoa > Arthropoda > Insecta > Hymenoptera > Halictidae > Lasioglossum > Lasioglossum vierecki. The sequence continues at coordinate 25,873,208 of CM052338.1, forward strand.
AATTATTTACTAGAAGGAAGCTTCCGACGAGCCTTGTCAATACGAAATTATTACATGTTCGCTTCCTCGCGTTACACGTGTGCCAGCAATTATGAAAGTGGCGCGGGGCGCCACTAAAAGATGTAGGAGGTATCCCGAAAATTTAATCATTGAATCGAGTTAGTAATCGGATACGGTAGTATATCTTGTAATTAATTAATTCGTTCAATTATAGAACCTTGTTTGTTGTGGCATTCCGTTCAACATACGAATTATACATATACGAAGTATACGTTCGCACTTTAGGTGTCGTATTAAGAATGAATATACGTATGATACAATACATACAATAACTGTTTTGTTTGTTCACGATCGCCAAAAATTAAATAAATTGAAGATAGAAAATAATAGAGAGAAAATAAAATTTCTTCTCTCTACAAGTTAAATATAGCACAAGCGAGTTCTACGTAATTTCAAAGTATCGTAAAATCTCAAGTTAGTTCCATAGACTTTGTGCCTTCGGGCTTCTGTGACCCAAAGCCTCCGGATATGTTTGCTGCACGCAAGTATGCTCCCATTCGCTTAAATGAATTACGGATCTTAGAGATTCATTGTGAAGTTGTACGTGCCGTGTTGTATGAAAGTTAATTAATTACACGCGTCAAGGATCGACAAACAGAAATATCTTTCGTGGATGTGTATAACATAAATCATAAATCGAATATAGAGAAAAAAAATGTATATATTACATTTCTTTTATATTCGTGAAACAATTAATCTTGATTCACTCTCACGGATTATTCAAAGTCTAGACAAATTTTCAGAAAGTGGTACATATTAATAAATATATTAATAAAAATAATTATTTAAATGGCAGTGTAACGTAACGCCCTAGCCGAAAAAGGGAGTGCATGGAAATTTTCGCAACTAACAAGCATTGATTTCCAGATATTATCAGAGAAACCAAATTCGCGGTTGTAAAGTCCACAGACAATGGCGTTGTCTCTCACTGCGCCCGCATAATTAGGGTGCACGGGTTGCACACGAGCCGCAAGGTTCACGTATGTACGATCACGCGGGACAATGATCTTTCGCTCATGGATCACGTTGCACAACATCCCGAGACAAGGGAGCGGTCTCCTCTCATAGGCTTCCCAAAAGGCCTCCAGCAAGATGACTCTAATATTTGCCGAAGGATACACGCTTGTTACGACAAGATCAATTTTATCACGAATTTCGTGAACAAGTAAAGTAATTGGCGATAATGTTGTACGAATTCGGTAATTCGTAGGATGCTGTACATATACAAGAGTGTCTCAATTATCGCGGCAACTCGAAATATTTACGCCGTTCTTAATAAAAATTCATAGAATCCAACGATCGGTTTCATTAAATTTTTACCAAAAAATTCTTTCGAATGAATTTATATTTTTGAAGTTTCTCAGAGTATCAAAAGTTTTTCTGTATTAATTTTGTTTTGAGGGCAGTTTTAGCCATCTCATTTCGTTTTATCCTACGCGCAATCATTCGGATAATCTTATCCTGATGATGCGATACGTGTTATCAGTAGAAAAATTAATCATAGCCACCGTCTAATTATCTCCGGTATTTCGAGTACTCGACAAGCTGTGAAATTTAAGATTTTTCGATAACAAGACGCCGGGGTAGAGATAATTAAGATTCATATTTCGTCTCGCGCCTGAAACATCGTATCACGAAATGACACTACACCGTAATTTGTAGGAGTTGAATTTACGAAAGTGTATCAATATTTTGTACACTGGAATCGTTTCCAATGTTATTACCATTTTTGTTCCCGTCACGGTTATGCAACATTACGTCTTTATCTTTAACGATTCTCCGCTCGTTTGCTACAAATGACGCATAATGCAAGGCTCGAAACGTACCATTTACATACGAATGATTGACGACGAGTGTGCGTCTTTCTTTATTTATTCATTTAATTCTTCTGTACCCTTTGTTCTTTTTTTATGCTAGGTCTTTCTCTTTCACTCTCTTTTTATGCGGTCTCAACGCGTCCACAAGAGTACGTCTCGATGTCATTGTAAGAAAGAAAAGAGCAACATTGAAAAGAACATCTGAATTAAAATTTCTTTGGATAGCATATACAGTGAACCACAGTAATATTTTTTTTCTCGGGAAGTTAGAACAATTAATTTACTACACAACAGGAAAAAGAAATTTTTGAAATACTTGCAATTGATCGCAATTACAAATCGTTTAAAAAATTGTTTAAAAAAGTTATAAATAATTTGTCACTCGGTAATGCACTTAAATCGGGATTGTAGCGGTTAAGTAATACCAATGTTGTATTTGTGTATGGAATAGTATTTGTGTGAAAATGTTGTTTTAACGCGTGTCAAATTGGCAGTGGGAATATTATTATGCAAATCGATTCATGACAGAAAATAATTGACTATTTTCATATGGAATGGGAATCCAATCATAGTCGCCACTCTATAGCTCAACTACCTTCACTGTCGTAAAAAAATGCACATTTATTATTGTCAGAGGTTGTAACACTAACCAGAATAGTTGAAATTCTTACGATCAAAGAGTTTCTGCTCTGAATGTCTATCGGGCTTCTTTAAGACCTGTCATTTACAACAATTGATATATTCAATTTCTACAAAGTTAACGAAGTGTGTCCACCATCTCTAATATTTGAGACAAAGGAAGCTCGGTAGCGGGACTTTGTCCGCAAGAACGTCACGGCAAACAAAGACCGATAACGAGGAACGAAATCACGGATTTTTGCACGTCGGTTGCGCACGTGTGCGGCGCGTTACGTATGCATATGCGTGTATCCCCTTTACACACGTGACACGTTCGTTGATTTCAGAGAGCTGCCGGCACGTTGGTAGAAGGGTAAATAAGGCCGGTGATTCGCCCAAGGGGGTCTAACTCTCGGGATGGTGCAATTCTGCCCCGAAGGCTTCAATAACCTACTCGAGAACACTGACTCGCCTCGAACCTCAGATCAACTAGTATAACTCTTGTTCTGTCTCTTTTGATACTTTATTTTCCGACAGCTTGCGGCGCGGATATGAGTATTTATAATCCTCGCGTATCGACGCGACGCTGACGGTTTTGCGACCGGCGCACAGTGTGCCAAATGAACGTTTTAACTGGACAAAAGTCTAAATCGCCTAGTTTTCTCTATTTATCAATTGATATGTTTACAGTTGTATAAAATAAGAATAATTATTAAATTTTTCTAGACTTGCTTTAGACTCTGGCATCATGAATGGAATACCTCACACGAGCATATTTTGAGCTGCACAAGGGTTCATTTGATAGAGGAATGTTCACTGCACCACACTGTGTCCCATCATATCAGTAAAAAATGTCTATTTGTGACAGAAAAATAAGTCGAAAGTAGAGCAAACATCATTCCGTTTAAAATAATAATAAAAGTATTTTGCAATAGAAGGCTACAACATCAAGATCTACTATAGATTCTATAGATCCACTGAACGCTGATGGAATCGCAACGAGCGATCGACAGAGCAGACAAGAAACAAATTTCTCAGGTTCTATCGACACGTAAAATCGCGTTGCGTCAACCCGTGACCGAACGTGTACCTTCTTTCTTGAACGAATTATGCTCATTCATTGTGTAACCAGACGTTGGCGAACCAGTTCCGTCCTAAATTCGCGTAATGACAGGTTTCGCGGGGAACTCTATGTCGGTCATTCAGATTCGCGTTTACTCGATCACAGTCCCGAGTCTGAATGATCCTTTTTTTTTTAATGTTAATGAATGCGGAGGGGCATGCCGGCTTGAGAGAGTCTGCCGCGTGTTCCCGAGAAAGAGCCGAGGCGAGCCCGTGCTCCAATGCCTTCCGGTGATGATCGTCATCGAGCGACAGGCAGTCTAGTTGCTAAACTAAAACGCGCCAAAAAAGAATAGGTCGAATACCTTCCACCATCCACCGTCTACCTTCCACGTGCTAGTCTACCTACGCCTTGTTAAGCAATCATGGGCCAGGTCAGCGTTTGGCTCTTTTCATTTAACACTAAAATATCTATTTATTTCGACCTCGTGCAATTTTTATTTCAACGCGTGCTTGGACACAGAAATTTGTCGAATCATTTTTCATGTAAGTAACGTGTCGTAATTTCGATAATTATAAAACTAAAAATGTAAGACCGGTGATTCGACCGGCAGATAAAATGTCTCGTAAACCACGCGAAAAGCGTGATTAATTTACTGAAAATACGTAGTAAATACGGTGAACAGGTAAAAAGAGTAAACCCGACTAAAAAGCATTATAATGTTTGGTTGCGTTGGATTCGGACAGTGAATAATTTCTACACGGTCGCTTATCAACGCAACAAATTAATTCCCAATTTGCTAATCGAGGAAAAAAAGAACAGGACGTCATGGATGAGTAAACGAACGATAGCGAGAGTAATGGAATCAGTCCGTTCGTGAAACTCCGCTCGACACGGCAATTTACCGAGGTGAATGGAAACCCCCGTCGCCCCTTCTCCGTCCCACCTGGATACTGGGACTTATGGGACGAGAAAAGAACATGATCACTTTTATCCATTCAATGAAATCAGATAAATGCGAGGTGGCAAATAATTTATCACGCGCCTGTGCGCGGGAGCCGTGAGTTTTAGTAAATCGATCTCGGTTAATTTGATGTTGGAATATCATCGCTGACGCGATTATCATTTCCGTACTCTGATATGATCATTTTTATTACCACGTTTTTATTAGCTCGATTTCTTTTTTGTTTATCTGTTCGGTGACAAATTTTGCAATTGATTTTAAACTAACTTCCTGAGGAGCTAGAAACTTGAAATTGAATACATGGCTCAAAACTGGATGACAATGCATTATTCAAAAAACAATTTTTTTTAAGTCTTTCCGTTAACTACGTGATTGCGTTCAGCGATCCCCACTTCGCTGACTCGTCCCCACTCCACGCTAATAAAAGCGTGGTAAATTAAGCATTTATTCCGACTCAGAATATTTCCATTCTACAGAGTTAATTCATTCATTCATTCATTCAATAAGAGTTAAAATATACTCACCCTTGCAAAAACATTTCTCCGAGAAAATGGAAAGTAACGGAGACAATTGTCCAGTTATTGTCCTTGGTCCGTTCCGCTTGTAGATATCTTCGACGAGGAACGATCGTCAGCGCGTGCCCGTTCTTCGAGGTTGGTTTCACCACCTGCGAATCCCATCGCGCAAGGTATCTAGACATTTAACAGAATTAATAATTCAAGATTAACGGGAGATAAGGCTGTGGGGAACGGTTGCGGGAGGCCAGGGCAGAGGACGACGTGTGTGTACACGGTCGAAAAGTTTTATCGAGGCGCGGGACGCCGGGGAATAAAAGTCGGGCTTCGTTTATTGCTTTTCTTGGAACAAGCGAGCGAAGCAGCGGCTACGAAGGCCGGCGGCCCCAGAGATGAAAAGAGCAGCAACACTTTCCCCATTGTAGGCGCTCGCGGACCCAAGCGCCGATCTCCGACTGTTAGGCGTGCCCATGGGACCTGCGTAATAATTAAAATCGCGCCGGGATAAGGCTCTTCATTCGGCACAAGGTCCCCCCCGATCACGTTGCTCCCGTGATTCCGAGAGGAAAACGAACCTGGCCTGATATCTTTTAAAGTGTAAGGAGGCTTGACACGTCAAGATCCTTTGTTCGCTCGTAGGAAACTGTTTATTTTATAAAAACTCATGGTAACATAGATGATAATGGTAACTCCGATGACCTTGAGCTTGAGACATGTCATGACAAAAGTTGTTGAGAACGTTGTCCTCGATAACATGGCAAGTTCAAGGTCATCGGAGCTGCCTCCCCTAAACGTAAGATTTAGAAAATTATATATAACAGCATAAATCAATAATAGGTAAACATATGAGTAAAACAATCATTCATCGATACGGTGGTATAAACATTCTTAGAAAAGTGAACCCCCTCCCCCACCCGAAACTCTTTAATCAGCGCGAGAAAGGACTAAAAGGACCGCCACGCGCGTCGCTCGTGCTCGGTCTTATAATTAATAAAATCAATTAATCGATATCTTGGCGTGTGATCTCTCTGCCCGGAGCATCGGTCGGAATTTATGCCGGAGCCAGCAACAGGTGTGTACATATGCGAGGCGATACAGAACGCGCTAAGAAGAAGAAGATCACGATGAAGAAGTAGAAGAAGAGCAAGAAAAAGAAGAGAGGAAAAACGAACGAGTGAAGAGGTTGGGTTACGCAATCGCGGCAAGTCGGCGCGCACATGTGTTCTGATCGCCCCAGGCGAACCAAGACCTTGCCGACGTGCATGAGAACTGGGCCGCAACGGGCCCCGCCGGGTCCTCCTGACATCAGCCCGATTCTACCGGACTCATATCGGCCCTGCCACCGATCTAGACAGCATTTACACTTCCCTCTCTACACTATCCGAGCCGAGTTTCTCTTCCTTTTGCTCTGCTCGGTGCCTGTCTACATTTGTCCATTTTCCAAGCCGAGCCTTTGCGGCTCTCGCGCCTGTGCTCCTCTATCCTTTTTAACACCGTTTGTCTCGTCGCTAACCTTTGCTCTTTCATTAGGGTCCCATGGAGATCACAGATACAGGTTACATCGACACAGTTTTGCACCGACTCCAAAATTTTTGCTGACAACCTTTTCACCGTCGGCGAATTTACCCTAGTAGCACAAAATATTGTATACACATTCATGTAATATTAAAAAGCGATTTAAACTTTATTTAATATTCAAATGTACATACAATATTTGTTTTATATTAAGTAACAATTTTTTTCCGTAATTGACACGGAAAGAGTTTATTCTGCAAACGAAAGTATGGTATAATTTCGAAATTTTTTTTCGCAATCAGTGCCACTCACACTGAAACATTTCCGAAAAACATTTCCTCGAAGGCGTTAGCATAGAATTGAACGTTTCCGCGAACACAGCCTCCGTATCTAAGACCTTGATGTCTCCACGAATGTATGTGGGCCACCGTGATTGTTAAGAAATCATTCATGCCGCGCGAAATAAATTTAAGATCTCTTTATCGGAGCGTATATCAACGGGCCGAGGTCTGGGGATTGAGAAACTTGAATTAGAAGCAGTGAATTTCTGCAAGAATAACAGTCATCGCTTCGGCAAACGAATTTTGAAACGCAAACTTCTATTTTTCTACGTAACGTAACACACAAAACCGGTAACCTATTAGTCAACGAACAGTAAAACGGATCATGCTAGTCCTTTGACTAGAGTCGGTCATCTGATAAGAAACGCTCCTGTGAATTCAAAATCATATGATCATCTTCCTAAAATGTTACAGGAACAATAAGAACTGTTCCTAGTAGCACAAAAATATTGGATAAATATCTTTGTCTGTATCTGTGCTACTAGGGTTATATCGAAAAAAATTGTATACCTAAAAGCATCTAAGCAATAATAAATTCTTGTTTTCTTTCAGGTCTTAGGTCCTGTTTCAGGGTGTCACGTGAATCCAGCTGTAACAATTGGCCTCCTTATCAGCGGAAATTGTAGTTTCCTGAAAGCAATATGTTACGTAGTTTGCCAATGCTGTGGAGCGATCGCGGGTTCGGCTGTCTTGAAGGTGCGAATGTATTTTATTAATTCCAACTATACTTTAACACTTATCGATGTTATAATTTGATTACTTATCAAAACTCAGAAGCTACGTACACAATTACTCTTCTTAACAATTTTCAAATATTGGAAAAATAGTTTTTAAGCCACATTTTTTCATATGAGAGAAATATTGGATCTGAATATCGTATACATGTACAAGAATAAAGATTATCTGTATATTAGGAACAAAATATTCTATTTCTATTTATTTTTTTAATTAATTTTAATTTTTAATCAACCTTCATATTTGATGCTTGTACGATTTACAAGTGGCTAAGTGACTCGGAAATAAAATTTCTATTTCTAGTCTTTCCGTGCAGTTGTAAAATATGCTTTTATAGGACTCTTACACGCGCAACGCATTTCCGTTATGCCAATTTGTAAATGCACTTTGCTACATATCTTTTTGATAGTACGGTTCGTTATATCCTGTCACGTTTGAAAGTAATACACTTTAGTGGGCTAATGATACCATTATGAGACAAACAAATGGAAGATATCACGCATTTTGCCTATATGTATACTAATTTGCTTCACTTTCGTTGATCTCTGACGCAAGCAGAGCCTGTTGGGATATGATGAGACATGTTGGGACCTTGACCTTGCCGAATGCGTCGATTAACTTACAATAATTGAGAAGCACATTATATTTTGTTCCTAATTATATTTTTCCATTATTTGAACAAAAATATCTATCTAATATTTTTGTGCTACTAGGGAATGCTTCTAATTTATTATCTAATGCTTAAATAATAATATATCATTATATTATGTACTATTATAATATAATAATATCTAATGCTTCTAGTTAATTATAAAAAATCAGGTCGTTTGATACAATTGTAAAAAAGTTATTCTGTTTTAAAGGGCGTTCAAATATTTTGGTGGCTAATCGTGTACCAAGACATCATTACATTGTATCATTCTTTTCTACAGGTGTTGATTCCAGGATCACCGAGCCACGGTCTGGGTGCTACATCGCTTGCTCCATCGGTCACCGATGGTCAAGGTGTTTTTATGGAAGCCATTGTGACATTCCTTTTGGTTCTGGTCGTCCATGCAGTGACCGATCCGAAGAGAAGCGACACGAAAGGATGGGCTCCGATGGCGATCGGATTGACTATCACCGTGGCTCATATGGCAGCCGTACCTGTAACAGGAAGCAGTATGAATCCTGCCAGAACGCTTGGTCCTGCAGTCATTCTTGGCGTATGGAACAACCTGTGGGTTTACTGGGTCGGACCCATTCTCGGAGGTTGTGCAGCTGGCGCACTATACAAGATGGCGTTCAGACGTAAAAAGGAGGACGATGAGGCATCCTACGATTTCTGAAGACACAATCTAGAACAACCTTCCTCTACAAGTCACGACAAATCGAAATACAAACGAAACTCATCTGAACGGTTAAAAGCTCGCGAAGGCTCGTTAATTTCGGCGACAGACTATCGTTCAATATTCCCAAGGAATCGAAATCTTTTAACTTGGCAATCACATTCGTAGAAATGTGAGGATACATATACAATTGATGATCAAATTTTTATGAACGATTACGCTAGAAAGAAACTCACCGAACTCATTGAACCTTACGTAAACATTTTTCGACGAGAATAATAATAATGACGAAAATCGTGTACAATACGAGGTTGTCTAAAAATTATATGTCATTTGACTCAAGTTCCGTGAAACATTTCTCCCAGGAGTCGTAGCGGTAATTAACGCAACACATGTGATGCGAAGTAATTTATGAACTAATATTTATTAAGCCGTTTCTATTTATTCTTTACGCAAACGTCAACGTATTACTTATCGCGAGAACAATTAAGTACGAGTTTATAAAAGAATTTTTCTATATTGTAGTTTAGATGAAGAAAATCCGTTGAGGAATACATCTGGTACTTTTTCTAATAATGTATACGGTGTAATTTGATTTGTGTTCGTTGTATCGTTGCATTGATAAGTCACGGTAGTTTTTATCAGTAGCAATTAACAAATAGAATGCAATTAGAATCGAATATGAGTACACTAAAAATGTTCAGTACTTACTATTAGATTTAGACCACGTTTCATCGTATTTTACAAATTTTTTAACGTATTCGTGTTTCCCGGAATAATACCTTCTCGAGTACACGTATACAGGGTGTCCGAAAATTATAAGAGAACTTTGAAAATGTTCTACACGACTTTGTTACGTAGTGACCGTTTTGCACTCGGAGCTACCTTAACTAGAAAATTAAACATTTCTTCCAACCTAGAATGTTTCCATTACCTATAATTTTTTGAATTTTGCGGATACGAAATTGGTATAATACTCCATACAATACCTAAATACTTATTTTTCGTTAATAATTCCTTAACAAAACCGTAGAGAATATTTTCGTAAAGGAAAAACGTCAAATGACCTAAGGAACACCACCCCTGTCAAAATTCGCTAACACTTTTAGGACACTGTATATTCTTGAATTTATATTCAACAGTAGAAAATTCAGTTGTACAATTTTGTATTTTTTTCATAAAAAAATACTACATTCGTGTACATTTCCATATCTGTATTATCTACATTATTTAAGTTTTGTATATATTGTACTTAAATTAACTTATAAGATCACGTCTAAATATATAAGTACGTGCATCTTATGTCAGCTTAAATGTACATAAAGAATATTTGCCTTTTAACAGCTGTGTTATAACTACTAATATACATTCGTAAAATGCATTTTGTATTAGGAGAATATGATATGAACGAAGGTGGCACGAAATTCAGTAGTACAACTCAACATCATGCCGGACGTAGAAGAATTTCGAAAATTAAGTAGTGGGACTCGATGACAATGGATAATTGGATTATCGAATAATACCATATCTTTTGTACCATGAGTTTTTGCGCATGTCCCTTTTTTGTTATTTTACGTAGTCTTTTTTTCTATCATGTATTCAATTTGTTAGAAAGTGGCCCACTTTGAAAACACGGCATTTGTTTATAACAATTGCAAAATAAATGGTGAGAATGTATCAATTATCTATTGCATGACACCACGTTTTTCAGGACTATCTTACGAGATTAGGAATTTGTATGGGACTAAGAAAAATTATTTTATACTTTTCAGTCCGTTTTTAAAAACGTGGTATTTTAAAAAAAATTATTTTTATTTACATAATTATTTTCTGCCTTTTAGTCTTGTGTTAATACTTGTATCAATATTTATTAATACGTTGTATACTCACTAAGCTTACTGTAGGTTTCACTTGATAAACAAAGCGATGATATACTACCGATCGTCACGCGGCGACGTACTATAATATACTGCGCTCCATCGGGGTGAAGTGGGCCCGTGGAGTGGGGACGAGTCGGAGTGCGCACGCATAGTAAAGTAGAGAGCATTTTCGAGCGAAGTGGGGATCGCTGAACGCGATGACGTAGTTCACGGGGGGATGAAAAGGTAATTTTTTTGAATAATGCATTGTCATCCAGTTCTGAGCCATGTATCCAATTTAAAGTGTCTAGCTCATCGGAAAATTAATTTAAAGATCAATTGCAAAATTTGTCACTGAACAGACAAACAAACAAGAAAGCGAGCTAATAAAAACGTGGTAAAAAGGGAAAGTTAACTTGCAGAACGAACTAGACTCGTTACAATTTCGTGACAATCGTTACACATGCTTCTGTCGTACTTCCTTGTTGTATCACAGAGAGCTATAGCTCTTGCGACGGCGAAAATAGCCGCGCACAAAAATAGATGAGAGTAGTTTCTGGGAGAGTAGTCGGTGCCAGTAGCATCGAGCGTTGCGGGGCGTGTAGCTTCGTAGCGTTGAGCAACAACGTGTCACCCATGTGCACACGTTCAATTGCAAGTTTCATTACAATTAGTCCGTTCTAGTTCATTAACACCGAATAAGGTTTTCGTAGACATCGAAATTCTAGTGGATTCAACACAACAAGGGAAAGAAACCTTTTAATAGACACGTTCTATATTTCTCGAACATCGAAAAATAGATTCCTAGGAATTTTCGAGTAGAAGTTACAGAATGATAGTAAATTAATAACAAAATAAATCATAAAATTTGTTAATCGATCGTAGTCTACTCTGTAATCTACTCTGGTGGAGAAACTTTTTTAAAAATGTTGAAAGGCGATTCAGAGAACGTGATCAGCAGCTACTTCAGCGCTAGCCTGATGCAGCTGAAGAATGCAATCGGTCCGCAGGATATGAAAACATTCGCAGCGTTGAACAGTAGTTCGGAGAGAATCTGCTTTCTATTGAAGTATCCTGAGGCTTATAATTTGTCCTTAGAAGTAGACCATCAGGTGCTGAAGAGCAGCGAGAAAGCTCGCCAACTCAAGGACCTCGGTAACAAATACTTTGGCCGCGGCGAATACCGAAAGGCCCTGGAACTATACTCGAACGCTGTTCTACTGGCACCTCAGCAAGGTAATTAAATGATTCTCGATGCTATCGGTTCCATTTATTTGATCCTTTGCAGTCGAAGATATTTGAACACGAAAATTAAACTAAATTTCTGCCGACCTAGAATTAATTCCATTCTATTAGGTGATCCCATTTTTTTTAACAAGAAGAACAGGAGCATCGAGGGGCGTTGGTGAGAGTCCTTTCTTCGATTCACTCACCAACGCCATATTCTCGAGTGCGGCCACTCATGTTCTTGGCATTATATGTATATATACCTAATAACAATAATACTATACAATTTCATATAATAATGAATGTTGAAAAAGGAGTTTAAAGTTTTAAACGTAATATTCGTACAGCAAGGAATAGATGAGAATATTCATGTATTTATTAAAAAACATAAAAATCTGCCTTCCAGAATCAGGTGTCATACTAGCCAATCGTTCAGCGACGCTCTATCATTTAGAGCATCACGATTATGCGTTGATAGATGCCGAAGAAGCCGTAAGGGTTGGTTACCCAAAAGATCTGTTCTATAAAATCGAAGAGAGACGTGCCAGATGTTTGCTGGGCTTGAAAAGGCACGATGAGGCTGTGACGGCTTTTCGAAGTGCTTTGAAAGCTCTGGACGATGCAAAGTTAATTTTGGAAAAGAAACAAAAGCTTCAATCGGACATCAGAGTGATGCTCGCCGTGATGGAGAAAAGCAATCAAATGGCGCAGAAGCACGCGAAACCAGTCAAGAAATTAGACAAGACTCATGAACCACCTAAAAAGACGATACCAAAAATAGAGGCTCGTAATCCTTTGTATCCTGCGTGCAGCATGGCAGTTGAAATTAGGGACGAAGGTGGTGACATAGGAAGACATGCTGTTGCTACTAAACATATCGAACCTGGTGAAATATTGGTCGTAGAGAAACCACATTGCGCATTCTTGTTGGCTGAATATAGGTAGAATTTTCAATGAATTTAATTTTGTTAATTCATATTTAAGGTCTTCTATCGATATTCTGTATCGGAAAGGATAAGAGATCTCCTAAATTATTCACATAAGTGAATTAATTTCAGAGGAAAATCAAGAAACATATTTTTAACGTCGTTTCAGACTTACCCATTGTCAGCTTTGCATGTCAAGAATATTCGTACCACTACCAGCTGCATGCGACATTTGTAGTTGCGTAGCATATTGCAGCATCCGTTGCAGAGATGTAGATGCTAAAGTGCATCGAAACGAATGCGTATTGCTTCCTACATTGTGGATTACAAGCACTTCTATCACGTGTTTCTTAGCTTTAAGGGCTGTCACACAGAAACCGTACGAACAGTTAATAAAACTCAAAGATAGGCTGGAGACTTCCAAGGGTAGATTCGATCTCTCGGTAGAACGGCCTTACCGAGGACACGATTTCGAAGCTTTGTATGGAATGAGTAAGCAATCATTATTCCCTACATTTCAAACTAATAAAGATTTCAACAAATAAATGTTTCTGAAAATATAAGCATTTAATTAATAATTTAATTCAGCAACATTAAAAAATATAATTTAAGCAATATATATTAATACTTCTGTTTGTATAGTAACCCATGAACAGGAACGGACAGTAGAAGACCTTCTCCATAGAACTTACATAGCCGTGTGGCTCCTCAGACTCTTAAAGAAAGGACCATATTTTCCAGAAAACGTTAAAACTCCAGATTCAGTAGAATCAAAACCTTCGGAAGGCGAATTATATATAGGCGGCTTAATTCTACATAATCTGATGTTGCTACAATTCAATGCTCACGAGGTAATTCCATATACAATCATCAAAAGATAATAAAAAATGAACCATAAAACCGTAGAAGATATAATAGAGAGAATAGAAGTAGTCGCAAAGAATCGAAACATTAAATAATTAATTTCTTTCAGATATCAGAATTGACAATGGCAAGAGGTGATAAAAGTTGGTCGAAAACTAAAAGTATATTCATTGGTGGGGGAATTTATCCCACGGTTTCACTATTCAACCACTCGTGCAATCCTGGTATCATCAGGTAGTGATCCTAATGAGAGAATTATACAAGAAAGAAAAAAGTTTTAAGTCTTGGAAAAACAGTAAATTAAAAATATTATCCCTACACGAATAGATATTTCATCGGCACTACGATGATCGTGCATGCTATTCGCTCGATATCACCAGGAGAAGATATCTCTGAAAATTATGGACCAATTTTTACAAGAGCTCCTGAAGCTGAACGGAAGAGGACTCTAAGATGGCAATACTGGTTTGAATGCAAATGTGAAGCGTGCACGGGACACTGGCCACTTATCGAAGAAATTGACCCAACCATTCTGAGGTACTAATACTATCTGTGTATAAAATATGTAATATAGACCAGCTATGTCCAACTCGCGGTCCGCGAGCCACATTTCGCCCATTCTCCCATTTCTTTATTCCGATGGGAGGTGACGTTCCCCTACTACAATATTTGACACGATCGACGGTCGTGCCCCCAGAAGTGCATGGCATTGTTAGTGGAATTACTAAACGCTTACAATCCAATATTTTCTACTTTTATTTAGCCGATAAAAAGGTATGTATTATCAATGAAAATAAAATATTTAGTAGTCTCGTAAATTCAAGGTACTCGTTGAATTACAAGGACTCATATACGATTATTTTGAACGCCCTGTGTGAAAAGTTGAAAAATAACAAAAAGAGAAGAACATGTTAACTTCAATATTTTTTATACAATATTTATTATGTTTTACGTATATTGTATATGGTGTGTAAAACCAGAGCCGCCAGATTAAGGCATGTGCTTTGTCATGTAAAGGGGGTAACTTCTTCCCCTCGATGCTCTTTCTTCTCATCTGAAGACTCTGTGTAGAACATCGGATTCAAAACAAGACCATTCGATTAATCGAATCAAGAACTTCTGATATGTCCACGCAAATTGCATAGATTTCCACTAAGTTATGCTTAACTTGAAAAATAATATTTTAACGCATATACACTTTAAACATTTTTTACCATTCTTTCAGATTCAAGTGCGACACCGGACTCGAATGTGGTAATATTTTGCCTGTCAAAGCGGATACAAACGAGTTTATGATCAAGTGCTCGAAATGTGGCAACAACACGAATATTCTGAAAGGTTTGAAAGCCTTACAGGACACAGACGCACTTTTCAAGGTTGCTTCGAGAAATTTAGAAGAAGCGAATAGTATGGGTGCATTGAAGGCTTATTTAAAAATTTTGAAACTTTTGGACGAGACGCTCGCGTTACCCATAAGAGACTATCATATTTGCCAGCAAGGTGTTCGATTGTGCATGCTTCTTTTGGGAAATTCTGCTTTCGTCTAAAGATCTATATGTATACGCGTGTATACACGCGTCAACCATAATTATATAAAAGTTTGTACAAACTGATAATTTCAAAACAACAATTCTAAGCGAAGCAAATTACACCTTTGTCACATGTATTTTAACTTTTAATACTTTGGAATATTTTTGTTCATATATATGTATGTATATTATCTTTGCTCGCGTGTAAAGCTGTAGAGCAATAGAAATCTTATTTGTTCAAAGAAACAAATTATTCTTCCATTTATCAAGTTTATCGTACCAAATAATTGCATTTTTATTGTGATTAATCGACATTGTGAAATTAAGTATATGCAGAAGTTGCTTGGAGTTCTGTTTCTTCAACACTGATTTTACATTATATATAATTATCGCGCGCGCGCGCTTTACATTTTTTATTGACATTTCTATAAGTCTGCTTTACAGTTGGTATTATTGGCAAATCAAATAAAATTAATCAGCCGAATATTTACAAAAGATTGTAAATAACTATAAATACATTTAGTTTATCATTCTACAATCAAAATTAAAGAAAAGAGAGAAATATAATAATTAATAAAATAAACGAGAAGTTTCAACACTATTTACGACTACAAATAAATAATAAAAAAACTTTAATTTTGAATTATCAAGATGAAACTCTACAATGTTCTAAAAAGATCGTTTTAATATTTTAAAAGCAAATTGATACCTATATAATTTAAACATCCAAAAGCTTTGTAGGAAGTAAAGATAAATAATGAATGTAGAAAACTTTCAGGTACCACGTACGCATCTAAATAGTTGTACGACAAAATTACAATAACTTCCCTATAAAATCGGGAAGTTAATGATTAAGTGTTTTGACGAATTTTATTGTGTACATTGATTTCTGAACTGCCAAAAATGTACACATCTTACTTTTTGCACGAATAAAATATGGACATGTTGGATATGTTTCTGATATAAGTTTTTCTCGAATAGTTTATTATATGCTAGAAGTACAATAATCATTAGATATGACAAACTTGATGAAAAAGGTTGTTTTCGTGTGTTTGAACAAATGAAATATATGTTTTGTGTGTACGCTCACGTTCGTAATTGGATTATAATACACAATATATATCTACTATTGTCGAAAGCACGAGTGAAGTGATACTCAGAAACGCTAAATTTCAGCAGGCTTTGAAATACCATTATTGTAATGGTAAAAATATGGAGAAACTTTAGATATGCTGGTATAAAAGAACGGTATCGACTCCGTGTGTACTGCAGTACTAAATATATAATGTCAAGA
This sequence comes from Lasioglossum vierecki, assembly GCA_028455595.1. Taxonomy (NCBI): domain Eukaryota; kingdom Metazoa; phylum Arthropoda; class Insecta; order Hymenoptera; family Halictidae; genus Lasioglossum; species Lasioglossum vierecki. Next base: position 25,889,863 of record CM052338.1, read on the forward strand.
CCGACGAGCAACTGTTATCAGAAATTAAAAACGCAACTGAAATTCGCGCACGGAGTTTTGCAAATGATGAAAAACGGAACAAATTCTTACACATTAACAGTCGCTGTATTTATACAATGCTAAATGAGCGCGAATAGTATATACAACGACAAAGGGAATGATGAATGAAAAAAGACTGATGCGTCGATACACTCTAATCAATTTATTATCAAAACATGGAAAACGCTACTTTTCGATAGGAAAGCCAGAAAAAAATATAATTAATACGATACAGTTTTATTTTCGAGTCTTAAATTCGTAAGAGTACAAAATAATTAATACAACATAAAATGACTGTCTTCCGTTTCCGTAACTTTTTGCACGCCAAAATGTCTCTGGCCCGCGCGAGTCTGCATCAATCTTCTCCCGTAAGTTAAACACTCACCGTTACGTTGATCATCGTTAATTATTCTCAATTGTAACCGAATTTGTTTTTCAACGCACTCGTACACTTAAAGCAATGAGCACATTTCGTAGAAGATCCAACGCACTCGAATTATCTCGCGGTCACAAAAGAAGTCTTATATGCGTGTATATTGCAACTATGTGTGTAAATTACGCGTACGTTAAGCGTGGTCGTGTGTGTGTGTGTGTGTGTGTAGTGTGTGTGAATGAGGGTTTATACGCGCACGAATGTGTTACCAGTATTTTTTAATAATAATCATACGTTACGCACACAGGTGACAACTTCTGCGTGTACAAAATTAACAAATTAAATGGGAAATGTTGCGTCTGTTTTTTTTTCCTTTAGCATTCCATGAAATGTCTTACTCATTATCATTGCTTCGTCCGAGTTATACACGCATGGTAACGATTATTTTTTGTTTTTCCTTCTTTTTTTATGTACATATAAAATGGGTTTTCTTTTGTCTTCCATCCAGCACATTTAGTCGGTCCATTCTCTCGAACACTTTTAGCACCTAACTGTAAATAAATAGAGAACACACTTAGATAAAACGTTCATTCAATCCTGGTGCTTTGAATGTCGCTACACGTTGTTGCTTTGCGCTGCGAATCGAAGTTTCAGTATATGTATAGAAACAAAGATAGTAACAGCGGACGAGTTCCATAACAAAAAAAACCGGCAGCGATGCGTTGTTTTAAGTCCATTGTTATTATAGACCGATGTAGAACGTTACTTTCTCTTTCTTTCTCTTTCTTTTGAACAATCTTAAAGTGAACAAAGCGTTGATATTTCGTTCCGTTGTTGAGTTTCGTGTAAAGCACTTGCATTGTTTTTTCTCTTATGCTGTCAGAGCAAAATTCTGACTTTTGCCTCCAAAGTACATTTGACTTTCATCGGTTTGTTAATTTGTGAGAATGTTAATACCGTCTGTCACGGGAATCCGAACGAGAACGACGATCTCGGCTGCGGCTACGGGTCAGTGATCTCCTGCGTGGGCTACGGGATCTTGACCTAAAATATTAAAAGTACATTTTATACCACTTTTACCGACATTCAAAAAATAGAGATCATTTACGTGCGATTCCCTGCTTCGTCTCAGGATTTGAAAGAATATACTTGTATTTGTGAAAACTTGAAATCCTGAAGACTTCGTGTCAAACTGTAAAATGAAATGAACGAGACGAAACGGAATGTCGCACCGAAACACATAGGTACAAAAATGATCGCAAGGCAATCATAATAGAATTAGGACAGGCTAATTCCTATTTGCCTAAGGGGTGATAAAACTAGTTAGACACAATAATTAATACAAAATGACATCTCACCAATAATGAGAAACCAATAAACGAAAGTAGGATTAATTTGGTTAAATTAAATCTTTACAATTAACCGCTCAATATATGTATATGTAAATATAATATATATATATATGTGTGTGTGTATATACCCACTATATATAAACCACATATATATATATATTTTTTTTTGATAAATACATATTATGCACCATGCGACAGTTCCCTGGTCCAATATATAAAATTATTCACAAAATAACGAAAAAACGATGATGGAAAGAAAAATTATAAAACATGGCTTACAATTTCTTTCGGTAGATTCGTCGAAGAAACATAAAAACGATATACACTATTTTGCGAAACGGTTGTTCATTGGGCCCCAGAGAACGTGACGCCGTAGTTAAAAAAAGATAAAAAATCTTTGAAAATCGGTGAAATACCAGACAACTGTGAACATGTAGTGGTTGGTGGTGGTGGTACTTGGTTGGGTGGTGGTGGGATGGTGTGTAGGTGGTGATCATTTTGCTTTGCTCAGTTGAAGAGAAGTGGCGGTCGCGTTGTCGGCTAAGTTTAACGTGATGGTTGACGAGTAGTAGTAGTAGTAGTAGCAGTAGTAGTAGTAGTAGAAGTTGGGACGGACGGACGGACTGACGCGCTGAGATTTTGACAGAAGTATTCGTTCATATCGCGTCGGCTGTTCGATGGATTTTCACGATGCTCCTAGCCGCTAGAGGTTGAGGTAGCCCGAAGAAGTCTTTTTGTAGGGGAACAGACGGACTGACGGACTGACGGACAGCATCGGACTGTCAACTGACGGACGACTTGGCTCCTACCGGTGACTGGTGGTGACTGATGGTGACTGGTTGGGAAGTTAGTGGGCAGGCAGGCTTTTTTTTTGTTCAGTTTTGATTGCTAGACTTTTTTTCACGGTGGCTGTAGTAGTAGTAGTAGTAGCAGTAGTAGTAGTGGCGGGGAGACGAGCAGAGCTAGGAGCTGACGCTGGTAGAATCTGCAAACGTCAGTTTTAGCAATATAACCATCAATGTTATCATACTCCTTGCCACTATCGGTATACACGAGAGATTTGTTCTTAATCCAAATTCACAAATTTGCACATGAATTTCACTTATCAGCGATAGAGTTCCGTTACGATTAATCCTAGACTGCCCACTCTAATGCATATACAAAAAAAGACTACTTTGCTGCTGATCGATTAAACTTATATGATGAAAGTACAATTGTCATCTTATTTCCTTCGTATACTTATCGTAACGCATAGTACAGTACGTTCAAAGTGGTACTTTGTGTGTATTCTCTAAGCAAAAATAAAAATTCAGCTATATACATATATGTATATATATATAGAACGCTAACATACAAAACATAATTAAGGTAATCAAAGGTTGCTTCGATGCGTGTACGATAAATAAAAATAGCAAAAGTATATCAAGTGCATTTCGATCACTTTGATATTAAAGTTTCATTAATGATATAGAAATTTAATCAAATGCAATGGTTAAATTTGTACTTCATTTGATATCTAAAAGGTTTCTTAGAGACCTGAAACAACAGAATTCAGTTAAGCTCTTTAGAGATTCTCCTTTCATCTACAGAAAAATTAAAGTTACGTATTCAACGATTAAAATAACTTTAAATTTCAGACACTTAAAAAGTAAAATCAATCAGATTCTATTTATATGGTAAGAGAGCACCATAAGCATTAGAAATAAATTACTTTGGAATGATAAAATTAACACCAGACACCGCTATGATTTATTTTTATATGCTACCGGTGCTACTTTATTGTGCATCAAACGAGCTTCAAAGTTGCCTACTAATTCTTACTCTTATACGATTCTTTTAATTATGTTTTCAACTACATCTTCGTCCTCCGTCTACCGCACTTTCTTATAGTCCTGTCCTCTCCAACTTATGCCAATCAATTAACACTCTTTGACCACCAATCGTGATTATTGCGCAATTCTCAATGTTTCAATACATTTCGACAATTATTCTACATGTTTCATATGATACATTGTGATTCTGCGTGCAAAATTGCGATGATCACAATACAAGCGGTACTTGCGAATACCTACTTGCAGCTTGTAGATTGGCTGTACGTTCTTGGTAGGGCTCTGAAAAGTTTGCAAAATTACAAAATAATGAAATTACCTAGAATTTCGGATTAGCGGTGACCTGCGTGGACTTCTTGACAGGGACCTAAAAGAAATTAAGAAAAACTGTTGTACGTTTTAGACTGCTCATAATGTTGCCGATCGCCGTGATTCACTTTGACTTTTTTTTGTCTAGTCGCACCTGAAAAATGGCGGTGATCAACGCGAGAAAATTCTTACCTTGGGCCACGACCCAGTGATTTCTTTCGGGGACTGCGAGATCTGGACCTACAAAGTTGTCAAAAAGAAGATATACGGTATGTGAATCCTGTTGTTCGCTAAGCATATTCACAAAGGAGATTACATTGGAAAAAAAAGAATGAGCTCAAGGTGATAACTCTACCTTTACCGTTAACTAAAATTTTGCCCTAACGTCTCCCATTAAGATTTCCCATGCAGTGTATTCGATTGCTCTTCAGCTAACATTGTGAATTGTCGAACTCAGCATGAAAACATTTTATAGTGTGTAATATGTGAATTCAAGTATTTCTAAACTTGTATTCGCATACGAATAGTAGCCAAAAGAGCACGAAGATCAAATAAATGCAATATATAATATATTCTATTTGCATTCCAATTAGAAATAAATAAAAAAAAATTCTGACAGTTATAATATGCACTGTGCATGAAAAAAATTCACCGAAACCCGTGCATCATTTCTTGACATTCTTATTCGTTAACTGCACTGTAATACCTACTTGGCGAGACACTTTAGTCATCTGCAGCAGCTCAAACGTTGCTGTAAAATGCAGATATTTAAAGTGTTGAGATTCTTACCTGGAGTATCTTGGACCTGGTCTCCGTGAAGCACGTCGACTTCTCCCAGATGACATCTCTACCCTTACTCTGGTTCCACAACAGCGTCTATAAATAAACATTCCATCTTCTACAATTCAAACTTGATAACGACTAACTATGAAAGAATTATTAATACGTTAAGAGCCACAAACAAAACAAGAAAAATAGGCTTGGCGTTTAACATGTTAATATTATGCAATGAAGCATATTACGTAAGTAATCATTGTTTACTATACATTATGCGTAAATAGATTAGGAATACACTTACGTCCCGTCTAGTCCTCTAACTGCGTCTTCTGCATCTCGTGGATCTTCAAATTCCACAAAAGCAAATCCAGGTGGATTTCTAGCAACCCAAACATTCCTGAGGGGACCATATTTACTGAACGCACTTTCAATTTCATGTTTACTAGCACTGCTTCCCAAGTTGCCAACATATACTTTGCACGAAAGATCCCATTCACGGTAACGTGACATTTTGCGTCTGTAAAAATAGCACATACACTATATTGATGCCAAACAAACATACTATGTCATAGTATAAGTAAGTATAAGACTAGTATAAGTAAGACATACAGGTGTTCATAACGCATAACACACTTTATAAAAACAATGTTTACATAAAGGATTTCTGATGACTGGAAAATTATCATCCAAAATATGTAATAACCCAAACCTAATCGATACCAAAAATTCTCCTCGTAAATATTGTTTTTATTCACAAAGAAGCTGTTTTCAGAATTTCAGCAAAACTTGTAAAATAAATCTGTTAATTTCATCTGTATATTACACATTTTTACGAATAATAAATTCTTAGAAATCCATGACAATTATTTTTACTAATTTTGTTATTGAACACTGAATGAATCGACGACTTTGACTGTCACTTTACGTATATTAAAAAATATCGACCGGTGACGAATATATTTATTGTTCAATACACTTGTTCGCGATAGAAACTTATGATACACGCACAAAAGTTCTCAAATGAGAACCAGCGTAAACCACAAATGAATTATGTATACACGAGTTAGACGGAAAAGTTAGACGATTACACTAAAAAGGGAAAGTCGGAATACCGCCATGTTGTGCTCTCTCGATGTAGTGCGGCAATAGAAATTGGCAAGATTTAAATATTTCGATTTATTGAAAGAAAGCTGTATCGTACTATGGGAAACGCTGTGACAGCAACTAATAATTATCGTTGAAACATTTTTATCTTTATATATCGAGAAATAACACGAGAGAAGTGTGTTTGCATCGGATCTAACAGAAACCGACGCCATAGAAATTTTTAGGCATTTTCCTCGTTTATTCTGCTCTTCTCTTACGAATAATTCTAAACGGATAAGTTTCAGTTAATTTTGAATAAAATACCATGTTCTACTTACATTTTAGGTAGGTGAATTTATTAAAAAGATTTCTACAACTTCGCAACACACACAACCGCTCCTACGAACTGCACAAGTAGAAATGCTCACAAAATGGTGGCGTGTGGCGTGTATAGTGTTATTCTTCTTCCGTGGTTCCGTGGCCTCCTTTCTAAGATGGCATTGGTGTTGCTGTATATTGTCTCCTACTTCCTCGTCAAACGAACGTTTAATTTTTCTGTTAAATTTATATATACCATTTTATTTAGACATTCGACTTTTAATATTCATCTGCTTTTATACCTTGAATATTTCTATATTTTAAAAAGTCTGTCAACTATCGACGCAAATATGTTCGTCTTATTATACCGAATATAAAATTTACATATAGAAGTACCGTTAAATAGAACTAGCTTATGACGACTTACGACGATTTTATTTCGATAGTAAAATATTCAATTATTAAATTAACGGGAAATTTTAAATGAACATTGTGCGAAAAATCAATAAATACTCTAATTTGACTCACTGTACAGACAGCGGAGTAAATACTACAATTACATATTCAATATATGTATAAATATAGGGAAGAGTCGTCTACATATATTTTAACACTTGATATTTTACGTGATATTTTTTGTTTGGCACTAATTTATGTGCAAGATAATATTAAATATTGTTGATTGATCTTCAAGACATCTGCTCAACCTTAGTAATTCAATCTTCCGTTAAGAATAAACGAATTATGATACCTGTATCCAAAATATATATAGTATACCTTCTCGAAATATAATAAATTTATGAATAAAAACAATAATGAATATGATTGATTTACATTTCAACAATAAACAAATGGGAAAACAGTATCCGACTATAATACTGAGAGGTTACTGTATCAGAAAAAACCGAATGTATAATAATAATTATAAAATAAATTGTTAACATTTATTTTATAAATTACAAAATTATAATCAAAATGAATTTTCAAGTCTCGTGTAACCTATAATATAGGCTCTAAATACAATTGTTTTATAAATGTGTGAAATATTTCGCAATAAACGTATTATAATTATAATTGCAGAAATGCAAAATAAAATTGCTAATTCTTTCAAATATAATATATGTAGAATTTACAAAATACAATATTGTTCATATTCGTTACGTACAAAAATAATAATTCAAACAGTGTAACTTTGTCCTATGAAGCTTTTTTGTTCAACGAAAGGTAATGGAGATATTTAGGTGTACCGATTCTGTGGACTCACCCTGTATATATATCTTATATATTTTATAAAAAAAACTTTATTTATAGTTTATAATAAAATTTACAGGTGTTACGAATACATTTGAAAATATAGTATTCTTTTCTGTAGCACAATATTGTCAATGAACAAGCCTCTTGTAATCAATTTTCTCAAGTTGAACCAAGGGTTTCAATTGTTCTGCAAAAATTCTCATATCTTCTGCTATAGCATCTTGACCACTCGGCGCTAGAACGCTTAGTTCTACTAAATAGCTTTGAGATATAGCTTCCACGCTTTCGGGCATCTTTCCTTGTTGAGCCATCTTAAATATCTTGGAAACTGTGACTTTCATTCTTCCTTTACGGAACATGTAACCACGGGCGATATATTCGAAGTCTAATCTACATCCAAGTTCTGTCAGAAAGTCGACAACTGTATTACTAGTTGCTATATCTAAGCTGCTCCTAACAATTGTAGGTCGTGATTTGTCACCCAATTCTGGTTGACCGATGTAACGTAATTGCCATGGCATATCCTGATAATCTAAAGCTCTTCGTACACGTAGAAGTAACGGTTGTTCAGATCCCCTGAAAATAAAACAAGATTGAGTATTTTTTATAATGCCTTATTCTTTCAGTGGGAATATTTTCTACAGTCTTAAATTACTTACAAACTATTATCTTTGTAGCGCATTAAATAAATATGTCAACGCGTACCCCACCAGTGATACACATGGCACAGAATGCATTGATATCGCTATTTCTTTTATTTACCTGATACTGAAGCACATCTCATGGTCGTTGAATGTTTCCGGCGCGGTATCAACATTGTCACATAAACCACGTAACCTATGCAGCAGCACTTCGACAGCACTATCTAACACTGATCCTTGTAATAGATATTCTTGATTAGGAATTATATTCGATTTAATTGCAGCTGATAAAGTGTCCATCGCTGTGCTTATCGGAGCATTCATTTTTATAATACAAATTTAATTCATAGATATATACCTCTGTCGTAAATGTTTGACAGATATTTATGTTTAGGTTAATAGCGTCTCGTACTTATATAGATCTATTTACCTATACAGATGTGTGTGTGCGTATATGTGTGTACACGCATATATTTTCTTATTACATATCAATTAAATATGTACTTGTTATCTTCCGAATTAAAATAAAAATTTGATCCAATATGATGAAAAATATCATCGGTAATAATATTTATAACAGTATAAAATTCCGGAATATTATATATAAATGAAAAAATAATGTTCCTGGCATGCATGAATATTACAAATCTCTATATAATAAAACGAACGATAAACCTGTCATTCAATTTCGTTTATACAGTGACCGCGTGGCATGTATAAATGGAAAACAAGTTGAATAGAATGGAAAATATAAATTAAAAAAAAGAACGAATTATCTGTGAACAAGTATTTTCCTGGAAAACATGAGAAAATTATTTCGTTAATACATTGTTCAGTCTGTTGTTATATTCCGTAATCTTAGTGTACAATCTAAGACACGTATGTTTAAATACCCGGCTTTACAGTTATTGGCGTGTTACGCAGAAGCACATGCTACGTTTGTTGCTTCTGCCACGGACGAGATACTGTTAAAGACTGCCAGCGCCCGTGCTAATCCGCGGAACGCTAAGTTGGCGCAATGCGCAATGGGCGGGGTGGTAACGGTGGAAGTTACAGTGACCTGAAAGACCACATCGCTAAAAAGTTCCACAACCGGCGGGATACAGTTTGTGGTTCAGCGCTCTCTACCTAAATAGATCATTTGTTCGTGAACCACGTGAAACTGCGTCAGTAGCGTGGGTACTAACCATTGTCGGTCACCACCAGTCGCCACACATGATATAAAACAACATTTCATTCCCGTTGCTCTCACCCTCTCGAGTAGCTCCTGGGCACGCGAGAGGATTTGAGCAACGAACAGGGAATCTAAATATCCTGAAAATCCTAACTAGAAAAATGATTAGGATTAGATTTTGTACGAGCTACCTTCTTTTATTATTGCAAAATGGCTCTACTCTCAATTCAAAATTTAATTTCAATAAAAAAAGACAATTGTTTGTGCGCTCACTACTTGTTGGGGGAAGAGACGAGTCCTGGCTTTAGAGTCCTGGCGTTAGAATCCTGGGGGTCGGAGTCATCAAAGTACCCAGATAGCCAAAATTCTCGAAACTGACTCAGGCACGATATGACCGTTTGGGCTCGTAAAATTCCTTCGGCCCAAACCGAGGACAAACTGTCTTTGGCCCAAACCGAGAATAAGCTGTCTTCGGACCGACGGTCTCGTTTTCTGCCTTTGGACCTACGTAGGTCCGAGGGCAGAAAACGAGACCGTCGGTCCGAAGACAGCTTATTCTCGGTTTGGGCCGAAGAAATTTTACGAGCCCAAACGGTCCTATTGTGCCTGAGTCAGTTTTCAGGAAACTTTCTCCTTAAGCACCCTCAAGCGACCTTCGTCCCGTATAATTCCCGATACCTGCCTTTGGCACGACGGTCTCGATTTCAGCTCGATTGTCGCTTGGCTATCTGGGTATCCAGATGAAATATTTGATATATCTTGTAGCATCGATGTTTTCAATCGATGGATCTTTTGCCCGTGGAATCTGTAACGGAAAGAAATAATACACGCAAACATTCAGAAGTAATGGCATACAATAAGAATGAATAGCAAATCAACAATTCAATTTGAATAGAGAATCAAAATGAATGCGTACCAATATTCAATAAACTTTCTACGCGTCACGTTTGTAAGCGTCTGTGGCGGCAAGTGGCGGTTCAAACCATCAAACTGCGTGTTTGAAAGTTTGCAACAACCGTCCTCTCGTGGCGCCACCTAGCGACGCCGCTCAGTAAGCGGCGTGCAACGGTTATTTCGTTCTGAAACATGCAGGTATTCTTGCTCGGCAAAAAGATTTGAAATTGACCAACTCTAAAAGGGCATAACATTTAATCACTGATCTCCTAGTTTCGAATATTGGATTTTCGGTATAAGAAAGAGACCAGTTCGGTTCGTCGGAGAATGTAACATTTCATGCCTTCATTCGCCTTCTTACAGTTCTTACCAGCGAGATCTCCTCAGTGGCCTTCTGTACCGACGAAGTGCCGTTGGCTGCCCTTGTGTTTCTCACTCCAGCCAGAAGACATTTTAGAGGGCGTAAGAGAACACCGAAATATTCGAGTGACACGTACTCCCGTAAGGCTGGAAGTCTGTCGTCGGTGCTTCTGCTAATGAGTAGATAAAGTTGAATGCGCAAGCGCAGAAAGAAATTTACAACATGGCGGAACGCAGGAAAAGCAGGAAGCGTAAAGATGTAAGCATCACATACGGCTGTAATTATTATAATATTACTTAACTGTATATACGTATTGTTTTATTTATTTAGCGGATATAAATATGTCTATCGTTTTTATGTTCGACTGATTTTATTTTATTTATCGGAAATATGTGTCACGATTAAGAACCGTTTCAACGGAGAGTCCGATGACGTAGCAAACCCATCAGTCATTCTTTTCATTCAAAGTTTTGAAATTGGTTCCAATTATACTAATAACTTAAATGTTTTATAAATCACTTTATATTTATATTTACGAAAGTTTAATTAATATATAGATTGTATTGTTTACAGAGAAGGCATAGAATTGTCGCGATAATATTCTCGTATATTTTGGGTCACCATCTGTATCTAAATTTTTAGTGCACCGCTTTTTTTATTAACGGTACGCGACAAATCACGTGTTTTATTTAACGCGTTCTCATTATTATGCGCGATTATGCTTCTCATTAGGAATTTAAGTTCGTCTCTTAGCATTGACAAGTCAAACGTTTGGGTTTGTTGAAATTTCTAATACAATGTTTTTACTACATTATTATAGGAAGTGGCGAATATAGATCATAATGTGGTCGAAGACAAACCGTCTAAGGACGAATACGCTGTGGCTAAATGGATCCGTAACAATGTGCCGTCGAAGAAAACAAAATTCGACAGAATCCACAATGTTGAGTATTTCACTGGCAGTCGTGCGGTGGATGCATTGTTGAAAAACTCACCGTGGAGCAAATTCAAGTTCGAAACACGCGAACAGGTGACAGAATTTCTTGACTTGATGTTAAGACATAAATTCTTTCATAGAGCAAAAAAGGTAGTAATTACCGAAGAAGAGTTATGTAAAATACGTGGAATAAAGAAAAAAGTGAAAGAAGTAAAGAAGGAGAAGGACAAGGAACCGAATAAAAAAGAGAAGGAATATTCTAAAGACGCCAAAGATGCAACAGGTGGAAAGGACGGCGAAGATAAAGTCGAAGAGAAAAAGAAAAAGCCAAAAGTGAGTTTTGACAAATACACTGAATATTTCAATTGTTTGCGAGAGACAATTATTATTCGAGAGTAATCGAAATCATTATTTGATTTATTTAGGTACGCCTGGAAATGCATATGGAACAATATTTTGTTGACTGTAACGATGCTTACGTTTGGATATACGAACCAATACCGGTGTATTATTGGTTCTTTGGAACTCTCGTAGTGTTAGGCGCAATTGGCGTTTGTCTGTTTCCACTGTGGCCATCGACGATTCGCATTGGTGTATATTATCTGAGCGTTGCAGGAGCTGGATTCCTTTTATTTGTTATGATATTAGCAACTGTTAGACTGATCGTGTTCTGTCTTCTTTGGGTTCCGACACTTGGCAGATGTCATCTGTGGCTTGTGCCAAACTTGACAGCTGATGTTGGATTCTTTGCGTCGTTTTGGCCACTTTATCAAGTTTGTATTAATTTTGAATGGCATCTCACTCTTACGGAAACAATTATATATAAATTTATTTACAGTACGATTACTATGGTGGTTCGTCGTCAAAGGATAAGAAACTTAGTAAAAAGAAAAAGAAGAAAGAAAAAGACGCTGATTCCGATGATGGAGCATTACTGCAATCGTAAGTAGAAATTTTAAACCATATCTAACCATTCCAATGAAAATAAAAATATGATTGTAACAGTTTGGTGATATATTTACTATTTGGCAGAGATGATCAATCTAGTACGCAAGAATTCAACACAGAATATACTCAAATCGAAGAAACATCACCTAGCGAAGAAAACAAGCTGCCTTCATCTGAGCTGGTCGAGGGTGAAGAAGGCAGCGAAAGCTCAGGAAGTGAAAAATCTAATACAGGCCGGGATTTTGTGATGGTTTAAAACAGAAACTTTTGGTAATAAATAGTTCTCTTTTATTTAATACAAATGCTGTGTCAATTAATGGTTAATTTTTGCTATTTTTATTAAATAATTCAGGGATTGTAACATACAAGTTGAACAGTTTATCTTGACGTTTGAAAAATATGAATCGTTTTATTACATTTAATATTAAGTGTAGCAAGAAACGAAGGCACGGTTCACCAATTTAGCAAATTTAATCTGCTTCTTGCTTAGACGAATATATTTTAAATTTTTTGTATCTAGAAAGTGAACCAGAAGATCTAGATATATTTTACAGAAAGAAAATTTTTGTAACTATGCTATAAGGATCCATCTTCGAGATTCCAATATAAATATGTATGCTTATTTAATTCATTATTAATCGACATTCATTCAGATACATATTTACATGTTATTCATAAAAAGTTATTGTGTCAAAACATGTACTTACGTTAATATAGGTGCCTGAAACCTTCCCGCATCAATTGCAAGCTGTTTTTAACGATTTACATTGTACGATACAGTATTTTACTATAACAAAGATATTACATTTCAGTGACATGATTCCCTCAGGTGTCGTAAATGTACAGAATCGGGTAAATAGAACTTTACGAGAAAGACTACAATTATTTCTTCAAACTCTGTGTTATTATACCAAGAAGTTCCTTATCAACACGATAAAGGATTTCACAAATTTAATAGCATCAATTGTAATTTATAATTTTCTGTACAAATTTCGATGATAACATTATTTATGGATCTGTTATTATTATATTTCAACATTGTCGTTGGTATTGTAGTAATACCAAAAATCATTTTTCATCGTTTTTAAAGCATCGACCATATTTTCTCCTATCATAAAATACATTGTAAAAGGCATATGTGTAGAGTATTTTATTCTTTAAAATTTATATACTTTTGTTAAATAAATAGTATGTGATATCATAATGTTCAAAAACATATTGAATATTTATCATTTTATACACATTTACAGCATATATACAGAAAAATTATAATGTTTTCGTCTCTTAAAACATAGAGATTTTAATCCTTTTCTCAAAGATTTTTCGACCATTGGAGAATTATTCAATTCATTACCGTGTTTTTTTCATTTTACGAACGAATATTTGACGATACGAGATAGTTATTGTAAAATTGACCAGTTTTTACGACCTTTTCAAGTGCTATATGATTTGTTATCACCTCGTTTGTCATAAATAATTTATCGCTCTGCTCATATTTTTACATTTTTGCGGGACATTCGACGTCGTTAGCATTTTTAACGCAGAGAAGTTGTTCTTAAACACCGTATGCCGTATGTATTTAATACATTATTATATACCCACTTCTACCATTAATCAATTCAAATTTGAACCAAGATTGATTGATTAACGCGTATGATTAAAAAAGGTAATCATTGAAAATTTGACGATTACTCCAATCGATTGATAAAGTTAATTGTAGATTAAAAAAAGAAATTGCGTTTCGAAATTTCAGCAGTTAATCATGAATGAATTATCCGATTGACGATAAATTTAATTGTGATATGACAAGAAGTTTAATTGTTAATCGCGACTAAAGTGGAAATTAATTTGTCAATTGTTGATTAAGTAAATAAGTATGAAGCTTTTGTATCACATTGGATACTCTAATAGCAATGTATTTATCGTAATGGCATGACATTTTACAATATAATCTCTTAACGCTCGTAATGGTGATAACCATACAAATCTGACGATACACGCGTTTCCCCATACGACGATCTTGATTCGAGTATGGGTGAGTTCGGATACCGGTAACCGGGAGAAAACAACTATTTCATTACATTCGATTCTGCGTTCCGTGGCCGCGAAGATCGTTGATCTTGTTCTTTAAATCTGTTCCAGGAAACTCGTTTCGATTTATCGTTTTGCCGCGGACTAATTATATTGCGTCATATACTGGCAAATTCTTTCGGAATGTCGCCGAACCGGCGGCAGTGGGTTTCCCTATTGCTGGGAACGATCCTGCGCATACGTAAATATTTCTCTCTCTCTCTCTCTCTCTCTCTCTCTCTCTCTCTCTCTCTCTCTCCGTTGAATGCAAGAATTTGTCAAAGAGAAAAATCACACGACAGGAATATAAACTCAGCCCTTTTACAGTTAATATACCAGAAAAGGTCATCGACAGTTTTGCCGATGCATCTGCACAGTTAGAGTACAGAAGAATTCAATTGAATTTATATATTTAAGATTACGCACAACTTTCCTATTTATTCAACCGATGATCAATTTGATCGATATCTTTATTAATATAGATTATATTGCCTATGAGATTGCCATGAATATTCATTAGATTAGTATAGTACACCTTTGCGTATCTTTCGTCGAACATATTCTATCTGGTTACGACGTCAGTCAGGTTTCAGATCGGCGCAAGTAGTCGCTACAGAAAAATTCAATATTATTTAATAGAAAAATAATTGGATACTGTGCTACAAAAAGGTTCGTGTATACATATTTTAGGATATCGTCGAACAATTACGGCGGCGCCTGCGACGAGATTTTGCATTCCTTTGCCATGATAATGAGCGTCTCAGTCTCATTAATTAAGGCGCCACAAAAACCAGATCGAAGGAGAACTATTTGCGGACGTATCATAGCACGATAAGGTGTATACGTATATATACATATACACAGGGTGTCTGAAAATTCCTTCAACATTCGGAAATCGGAGATTCTTGAGTTAATTCGAAGCAACATTTTCCTTTGCAAAAATGACGTTCGCGGCTTTGTTAAGGAGTTATTAACGAAAAACAGGGACCAATCGGAGCGCGGTTACAGCGGATTGATTTTGGCTTGGCCAACGGCGACGCCACGCTTAGCGGAACCTGTCGCCGAGTCGGATTCTGTGCGCTGTAGCCGCGCTCTGATTGGTCCGTGTTTTTCGCTAACAACTCCTTAACAAATCGGCGGACGTAATTTTTGCAAAGGAAAACGTTGCTTCGAATGAACTCGAGAACCTCCCATTTCCGAATGTTGAAGGAATTTTCAGACACCCTGTATGTATATGTAGAACGTTGTGGAAGAGACTTCGAGGAAGTCTAACACGCATTCGATGATCCGCGGTTGGATAGAGTAGTTCTAAAAGGACTAAATTGAAAATTGATACCGTCGCGCGTCGGGTAGGTTACACGAGCATTCCGTTTCCTCGCTATAATGCTAACGAGCATTTAGCGTCGCGCTTTTTATCAAGAGCCTTGTAAGTTTACCGTTAAATCTGCTTAAGTGTTACGTTTGTGCCGCCTCTTTCCCACGGGCGGCATATTAAAAACTTTGATTTCCCGAATGGGACTCTGCAGGGTTAATGAAGTCGCCATCGTAGATATGTGCCCGCATGTAGAACCGACTAATTTTTCTAGCAGCTTTTCGAATGAAATCTCTTCCCCTACTAGCGCACAGTGGACAATATTCATGGCTCTGTTTATTATATTATTTTTATTTTTTAGCAGGTTTTGCGGTCTACTTGCATTTTTGGATTTTTCTCGTTAATATCTACAGGATTGTACAAAAATAATGTATCATTCTTGGTCCCAGGAAGTTCAAGCAAAGTTTTTGTTAGGTAAAAATACTTGATAAGAACAATATTTGGTTAGGTTAGGTTAGGTTCTCGTTAATATCTACAGGATTGTACAAAAATAATGTAAAATTTTTGGTCCCAGAAAATTCAACCAGTTTTTTTTTAGTAAAAATACTTGATAAGAAGAATATTTGGTTAGAAACAGAACGTGGCATTCACATTCAAGAATCAAGAAAAACTGGGTGATACATTGCTTCAAGAGACTCGAGCTTGACTATTAATTATTATTTAACAAATGCGAGTAGGTGTAAGTACCCCGTGTCCTTTTCAGTCTATCTCGATCAAGTATTCGCTTGCGAGAAGTTTTAATCCGATTTTACGAGATGAAAACTGTTGGATTAATTAATTTTGCATAGACGAGCGTTTTTTAATTAAAAAGGAACGATTTCCTTTTATACAGAAACACTATTTTTCTACAGATGGAGTGGCGGATTCGTAGGCTGGTCGGTCGCGGAACGAAGTGTCGCGTCACGAAGGTAAAGTTAACGTTGGATTAATTAATTTTGCATAGACGAGCGTGTTTTTTTAATTAAAAAGGAACGATTTCGTTTTATACAGGAACACTATTTTTCTACGGATGGAGTGGCGATTCGCAGGCTGGTCGGTCGCGGAACGAAGGGCCGCGTCACGAAGGTAAAGTTAACGGCCCATAATTCATAGCAGACATATAATAAATATCGTTACTCCATCGTGAGCACACGCAGACATGCTTACGGTGGTTTAACCGCACACACGTTCTTCCTCGTGTAATATGTGCCTAAGGATTTAAACGTTTCACGACTCCGTACAGACTTTCCCCGATATTATGTGGTGAGCTTTCGTCCTTGGCGGAGGTAATAAAAGTTTCCTTTAACAATGCGCTCTCGCGTGCAGAATAAAATAATAGTTACCCCTTTGAAACTCTACTTCAACCCTTCGCGTTGCACCGTAAATACGTCGGGGGATTTATTCAAAACGGAGGTCGCGAGAAACTGTTCATTCGGTTGTCCGAAGGAACTTTTGTGAATTTTTTAATTCCTTAGAATACTTTAGATTGTGCTTCATTTTTTTTAAAATGGCACCACAAATGTTTTAATACATATATTGTAGCTTATCTCAAGACGGGTTCAATGGACTAGTATATACTATGACCTTGACACGACCTTAACAGTAAGGTAGGCTTAAGTTGTTGATATTGGTCGAGATATTGATATCTCGAAAGAAATATCAATAACTCTCAATAACTGGGCAAATATTTAAAAGTATACATGTTCCTCTACAAATTTTTGTAAAGACAAAATTGTCGCGTCCCTTGAATTTATATTAATGTCCTGCTGGAAGGGTAGGTCTCGAAGAAGCTGCGAAAAAACGAGATGAAAAAATGAAGCACGGAGGGGAACCCAAAATAAGAGAAACAAAAAATATCCTACATGGCCGACCACCGCGGTTTGCGGTTACAATGTGCAACGAAAAAAGAATTCTTCGTTTCGTCCTTCTCTCTCTCTGCCTCTTCCTCCCTCTCTCTCTCTATCTCTCTGGTTTCGTACACCGCCTCTTTCAATCCTTCGTCCGATCTTCCATTCTCTTCTACCTTGGTTCGTTCGTGAGAGACTTTGAACGTGTGTACACAGCCGGATTTATATTCAAATGAATCGTCGTGGAAGGGTCGACTTATCAACGTATCAAACCCGACGAAACGAAGGATAGACGAGGGGTGAGTCGCGAAAGAATGTTAGCTTCTTGATCGATCGCAGCCTATCGTTTCAGAGAATTCTTATTAATTTTCTTGACAACTTGTTCCTTAATAATTAATTCTTGAGCCCAGGATATAAACGTGCGGATCGGTAATAACACTTTCAACAGAGAATCCAAACAATTTATCATTTCTCGTGTCGTTAAATCAATGTATTAATTAATTGAGTCTTTTATCAGATTTTAACAATTTTTCGAATCCAGTGGGAAAGAAAAATTTGGTTGTCTTTAATTTTTGCAGAGATGTAAAATTCTTACTGCGATTATTATTAATTTTAAGCAACTGATTCGCTTTTGAACAGGAGAAAATCACGGGCGAGTATTTGAATTACACGAATAGCCGGTTGAGAACGATGATTACTGTTTTTAAATATTACATTCTGAATGATGACCTTTTCGCGGACAAGGTCCAAAAGTTTTTCAAACGCGTAATTATATCGGCAGAACGATTTCCTTCGTTCACGCCGGTACATGACTTTATTTAGCTTTAGTTTGTCGAAACCGGTTGCAAGCGACTTCTCTTCTCTCTTACTGCAACACCAAGAGTTCAGTACACCGCATCATTTAGGGTTCCTCGGGTGGAGGAAGGAATTTCGCGTTCACCATGCTCCGCAGCTTCTTTGCCGTTGAAATAATCCTTGGTACGGAGATTTCGTAACAATTCAATATCATATGTAAGTTTGCGAGCTGGCGCGTATTTTTCGTCCGAGACTTTTTAATAAACTATATTGGACTTCGTGGAACTTTTTAAGAAAAGTTTCCATATTATAAGTTCCGACAAAAAACGAGTAACAGAATATTTTCGAAACAAACTTTGGTTCGAATTGAACTATTGAATATTCGAAAATGGATAAATCAAATATTCAAATATGAATAAATAAAATATACAACCATAAAGATATTAGAAAAATTTGTTACGCTGTGACCCCATTCTCTGTGATTTTGTTAAATTTGGTATATCTAATAGTATATGTATATCTATAATATATACTATAATGGTATATATCTAATAATGTGAACAAATACTTAAATGTTCAGTACTTGGTTGGAAGTACCGACCATATCTAATAACGCGAACAATATTTTTAGAGTGCTAAGGGTTAATTCGGGTCACTGTATGTGCTGGTTAGCTGGCAATGTTTAAATGTTCGAGTAAAGGAAAAATTTGTAGGACAATTGGCCGTTGCCAAATACCGAACATCGAAAATCCTTTCCCCTGTAGACATACAAACGCATTGTACAATGCACAATGTCTCGCAATGGCCACACCCGACCACTTTCTCCGCCAAAGCCAAAGTCATTCTTGTACTGTAAGTTACGCTTTTAATGACGTAAGCTGCCCACGCTCGAATCTAACGCGAACCACGTTACGAACCGCTTTCCTTCTCATCGTACATCGACCAACGAAGGAATGTAAATTATAACCTCGACACGATACGCGCGGTGGAAAAAAACTAATTATGACAGGACACCTCAACAGCAAGAAGCGGAAGATCGGGTCGTATAACGGCCCTGACCGAATTTCTGTGAACTTGAAGATGGACCACTGAATGCTCCAAGCTCTGGAACATTCGCGAACAGTATAATTATATTATTTGCAGCGGATCGTTAACACACCACGGTTATAATCTCTGTGAGTTAATTCGCTGCTCGATTCCCTCTCCTACATAACTGTTTTCGGCAGTTGTGAATGTCCGCCGCAAATTCTCTGACGAATTTAGTCAGAAATAATTAATAATATTAAATATTATTATTTAAATTTGCAACTTTTAGTGTTTTAGCTAGCCGGTGTACCGTTAGTTTTAATAGATGAAAAATGATATATCGAGATTATCTATTCTCAAAATTTTCCTATTAATGCATCCGGAGTGTCTAATCATTACATTAGTATCGGCAAGCAACGTGTAAGTAGTAATTACTAACAAATAGACAACAGAACAAGATTAAAATGCTAATGATTCGTTTACGCTTTACGCTCGGTAACGCGTTAATCTCTACCTATATCGATTATAAATTTATTATTATTATTTCGTTATCAGTTCTACATTGTCCGGAATTATTCTGTGGAACTCTTCGCCTTCTTTTCCACAGTGTGTGGAGCCGAATAAATGAATATTGATGCGTGATATAAATATTAGACAGGAAGAATAACACCGTAGCGTGTAATTAACAAATATAAATCATGATGGATTGTTATGTGTCGTCGATATAAATTCTCTCTCATTTATTCACGAGTAACTGCCTCGTTGACTTCGATGATTTGTGCTTCAGATAATGAGGAGGATCTGTCCAGCGTATCCACGTTCGAGAGGAAACAATAAAAACTCTTCTTGTCTTCGCAAGAACACCGCGAACATTCGTCCCAAATTCGGTAAGTTAAATATTTATGTTTCCTGCTCGAGCCTGTTTGTCGGTAACGTTGTTACGGAATACATGAAAAAAAAAACACCGAGACGTGTACGCTGCCGAACAAACTTCAACGAGATTCGAAGAAGGATTCATTCATACATACAACCCTAGTAGCACAAAAATATTGGATACATATATTTTTTTTTAATATTGGAAAAATAGTTTTTGAGCCACCCCTAATAGCACAAAAAAATGTATACGCATTCATATAATATTATAAAGAGATTCAATCTTAAAAAAAAAATTTCTCATAAGACAGATTTTTATTTAATATTAGAAATAGAATATTTTGTTCCTAATATACAGATAATCTTTATTCTTGTACATGTATGCAATATTCAGATCCAATATTTTTCTCATATGAAAAAATGTGACTTAAAAAATATTTTTCCAATATTTGAAGAAAAATATCTATCTAATATTTCTGTGGTACTAGGGAAAGAGTTGTCTATATGTAAGAGTATCGGAATATTAATAAGAGTCTCAACACTGAAGGGAGTTCTTTGGCTGAAGCATCTTTCGAGAAAGCGTGAATAATTCGAGCAGCGAGGCTGATCGTGGGCTGTATCCGAATTCGATGCTTTCTATGCGTCGACGGTTTTTGTCGTCGGGAACATTGTTACGGGAGGGCGAAAAAAAATGCACGGCATGTGCCCGTACTCGCTATCGAGGAAGCTGAATTCCCGAACTGAACGTGCAAACGGTTTGTCCGGTTTTCGAGGTAGAGAGAGTTCATCGAACCTTGGTTGCAAGTTGCAAGGGATCGATCCCATACGGCTACCGAACGTGTCGTACGTGCGCAAACGATCGTTGATCTGTGACGCGCGACCGCCTACATGTTATCTAGTAGTAGACCAAACGCTAGCCATCAAAATGAGACGCGCTCCTTCACGATTAGACACCTAGAAACGAAACACCTCAGCTGTTATCACTTTCACCGGCGGGAACGATTTTATAAGAAATTTCTGGGCCAAGGTGCATAATTTCTACCTCTCTCGCTAGCCTAGATGCAGTTTCGCGAAAACTAGAACTGCGTATCTCTATTCAAATAAGTCGTTAGAAAATTCATGTCCATTTACATACCGGGAAACCTTCGCGTTTTACCATACTTTTACAGTGATTTTTCATATTTTTTTACAAAGTAATTCGATTACATTGTACTCAATTATTTCGTAACACGAAATGCAGTCGCTTCGTTCAATGAAATTGAAATGTAATTCGATTTTGTCTTTAATTATGTCACAAGCCTGATGGCCCTTTTATTTACGTGATAATAATAATACCACTTCGTCTCGATATTTCGAATAAAAAAAAAAAGGATTGGTAAGAAGGTCTCCGTGATTATTTCGCGGAAGGTGTCGGCGCAAATGCAAGATAAATTAACGCAATAAATATTTGAACGCGTCGTCGATAACCGAAGAAGATAATACATATTCTGCGAGCGATCAATCTCGAAATCTTTTATCCAAATGATTCTCGGGTTCTATCTTTAGACGATCGGAACTATACAGCGCGCAACGGTCGAAGTTATTCATTCGACGTGTCTCTCGCTCTCCCCCGGCCGTCAAGATCTCGTCTCTTTCGTTATTGTTATTCGATTCCACCTACAGAAAGTAATTCCGCGAGGATGTTTCCGATGTCTCATTGCTCAAAGTCCAAAGAAGCTTGTTAAACGTTTCTTCAATCGATCCTCATTCTCATCCCGGCTTTCTTTTCTCCCTTTTACCACTTCTTCGCGGCCGAGGCGGACCCTCTCCGACCATTGTTAAACCTTTTTCGATGTTATTACACGTACGATATGTAAATGCGTCGCCGGGTCCGGTCTTCGATGTCGGAGAGGACCAGCTCTCCACGCTTTTTCTTTCTTTCATTCCGATCCTACTCTCTATTTCTCTTTTACTCCACTCTGCATCCTTCTCTCGTCTTGGCAGGGGCGGATCTGATCGGAAACGTCTCGACGAAATAGACCTGTCCCGAATATAATTAATAAATTCATTCGGACTCGTAGAAGCAAGCAAATTTTTAACCCTTTGAAAATTAAAAGAAAAAGAGATTATTCAATTTTCTCTTTCTTCCATTTTAATTTTTTAAAAGTAAAAGGAGATTGTTCAATTTTCTTTATTTTCTATTTCTTTTGCGACTACTACAGAATTTTTGTCAATGGAATATATACGTTTCCCTTATTCTGATTTGTATAAAGCACCGTTGAAAAATAAGATCTACAGTCTGGCTATTATTCAACACTCCCAAGGCGTGTTTACGCATGAAGACAATTTATTCAATTCAAATATTAAGTAATTAATATTTATTATATATTATTTATATTTAAAATTACCGAAAATGCACGAAAAATCGTGGCGACAGTTACATGAGACATCCTGTATATTTAATTCCGTTACAATATTAAATTCTGTAGATATAGATTACTTGTTAATAACAACGAATAATAATATTATATTAATGATAATATTAATGATATTAATGTGAATAAAATTTTGTGATTGTCCAATGATAAAATATGAAGAGGAAAAAAAGTTAATATTGTCGTGACGTAGCAGCGAAAAGTGGTTGTCCATTGAGCGAGATCCCGCTCCTCGAAATTCGGTGGAAAAGCGAATCCTCTGTCGGAGAATTACGTGGATCCGCTCCTGATGTATGCCACTGCCACCTCGGCATCGTCATCACCATCTCCCTGGCTCCTCCGTAACGGATAGGCTTCACCTCCAGAACGGAACTCCAGTCTGCTTCCAGTTTCTCCCTGGAGAATGCTCGTTGGCTTAGTCGGAGTTTGGCTCTCCTAACACGCGCTTCGTGGTCACTCCATTAACTTGTACGCGTCACAGAACCGTCTCGCGAAATTGACAGAAAATCCTCTCCGCCGTGGAAGATCCTCGAATATCCTACGCGGTGTTCGTCGACCGTCGTTCTTCCGAATAGTCGTCGAAAACGTACTCCGAAAATCCACGAAAACTATTCCCTCGACTCCAGTGTTCAATTCCAACATTGTGCGTTTAAAAGCGAAACGTTTGGACAAGTTGGTGCGGCTAAGAAATGTGGGGGAAGCAGTGTCGTCGAGATATCGAAGGCAGAGGATGATCCACGTTTCGAAGGTCCAGTTGATAGTCTAATTTAAAATTATTTAATCATAAGTTATCGTTCCACGTTTTTTACAAGCATTTGAAACCCTTCTTGGTTTAGTTTGCTTTACACGAATAATATAAGTGAATACAGCAATGTGAACACAGGAATAGTACAGTAAAAATTTTCTAGGGCTACAAATGGGTATAATAGTAATGTTGTCCGCTAACGCTAAATACAGGCTTTGATATTTGACTTTGCTATAATTGTATCAGTATTAAGAGGCAATTGGAGACCCATACTAAGTAGGGAATTTATTAGTTTCTGCCTTTGTGTATTGTAGAATTCTCATTGCCATATTATATGTCGTTCCATGGTTTCTATGGTGTATTTGCGTATGATTTTCGTCTCGCTCGATACCTGTCTCTACAGTTCTACTCCGGTTTTACTTGGTTCATGCTTCACTCTACTTACGGCTGACCCTGTTCATAATAATTAATGGTGTTAGACTCCATGAATGCCTGCGGACTGGTCATGCTTGGCTCTCGCGGAGAATAGCCTGTGGTTTATTTCATTCAGCCGGCACGCTGGACATTTTCGAAAAACTTTTCCCTCTCGATTCGAGTTCCTCCGTTCATTCTGATTTACTTTGAAACAACACGCTGCATTTTTATCCCTAATTTTACCGATCACGAGCAGGATAAGTACAACAGGACCTCGATTATTTGAGCCTTCGATCGTCGAAGTCCTTTGGTATCCCAACAGTCTTCGGATCTGTGTAACGATCACGGCGGATTTTACGTATTCGTGATTAAAATGAATAGGCGCAATTTGAAACTGTAAATAATGTTACGAGTATTTAAAAATTCTGTTTTGTTATATTGGAAATTTAAATAATTATTTTATTTAAAAATACTGTTTGATTCAACGTATCGAGCATATTCGGAAAGAAAATTTTCTACTTCATTTCAGTTTCAACACTAGTCAATGTAGAAATTCTTATTTTTGTTAGAAATGCATCAAATCTAATATTCGAGCAGTCCCTGTTCAGTTCCAATAGTCGAGATAATTAATTATACAATTTCCCGAGAAATAATGTCACAAATTCACGTTGCTGACTGTTTAACAACCGAAGACGAAAGAGGTGCGTTTCTTGGTATGGTCATTGAGAGAAAGTTCATGTAGAAATTCTCAAGTTGTATTTAAAAAAATTATTAGAGAAACTGAGATTCTTCATCGGTATTGTTGGAAACGTTTCGACTGTCTTGAAGCATTTGCTACGACTTCGGGATGTTTTATAAATATACAGGGTTAGCACTAGAACTATTTAAACACCCCTGGCGTAAATTGTGTGCGTGTACATGTGGAATGTATGTATGTCTATTATTATAAAATTTATATATAATTTTTTCTATAAAAATTTATAAGTTTCATTAAAAAAAATTTTTGAATTTTATATAAAAATTTTTTTTAAATGAAATTTAAAATTTAATTTAAAAAATTCTAAATTTAAGACGTGATAGTGGATGGAGGTAGATGGACCAAGAGAGATTAATTAGCGAGACGAATCGTGATTGCAGGTGTGCGATTCCTCCGAGTAAAGGGAAGCGGGCGCGTAAGGATGCGCTTACGCAGGAAGCGGTGCATGTCCCGGTGACGCTACAGAAACTTGGAAGAAGAAAAAAAGAAAAAAATCGAGAGAGAAAAGCCATAACCAGCGATCCTAACCACGGAAGCACGGATGACGCGATGAGACTGAGTCCGATTATCCTGTCGTGGGCCACGGCAAGCTGGCTCGGTCCAACCGGAACTACGGCGATACAAGCCCAGCCGTCGAAGGACTACGAGTTGTCCACGGAATTCTTCCTGGTACCTAGCGACGCGGCGGCGGCGATGGACAAGAACGGTTTGGACAGCGTGGCGAGTGTCCTGAGTGTACCAGCGCCGAACAGGAACGTTTCGATGTCCAGGCTGCCTCCTGGAAAAAAGAGCCCGGAGATCGAGGCCGATACTCAACCGTACCCGAGGTTCTTGCTCAGACAACGACCCTGGGCTCTTCCTCTGGCGGCCCTTAGCGCGGCCACGATGCTCCTCATGGCTGGCTTCGAGGTTTTCGTACTGCTCAAGGTCGGTTCGTTTACCTTTACGACACCACCCTAGTAGCAGAAAAATATTGGATAAATACCTTTTTGAAATATTGGCAAAATTTTTTTTAATGAAATTTAAAATTTAATTTAAAACATTATAAATTTAAAATCTTTTTAATATGTCCACCGCTTTAAATTGTACGTTTCTATTTTTTGTCATAAGTGCATAAAATCCACCGACTACTTATAAGTATACCGGGTGCTTCTTTCTTTTGCAGAGTAGTGTATACACGGTATTATTTTCAAGTAAAAATAATTTTAAAAATCCTGAATTGTATAGTACCACCATCACCAAAATGAAACGAAGGTGTTATTAATTTTCGTTGATACAGACGTTTACTTGTATTTTATGAATGCACTCATGCCATAAAAATGCACGAAGATCTACAATCTACGATAATTGTAGCTTACGAGAATTTCTCATTGCATTTACATATTCCGATTAACACGAGCAGAGACGTTTCAAGCAGTTTTTATTTCTATTAAGCACCGGGTTGCTGTATAATAAATGGCTCTTATGCAATTTCAAGTCTGTAATTCAGGAAAGTAGTTGCAATGTTATCTTGTCTCTGCAGTTTTATGTGCTTTGTCGGCTAGGATCGTTATCATACAACGAGTGAATTTTTATTTGAGGAAAGCAGAGTTCGAGAGAAAGTGAACTGGTAGTTAATTTCTACAGCAAACTTTTGTATGATACGCGATCAAGGATTGTTTTAAAAATACATGCATCTCCTGTAACTAGACTGCGGATGCATTTATAGCAAAATTGATTTATTTTCTTCATTTTAGAAATCTATGAACATTTAAGAAGAGATACATGTTGATCTGATATTAATATTAGAACGTCGAGTTTTGGCGAAATGTCACTAAATTTTTTAAATCTTGGAACGTAGCCACGACGATTATTATAAAATCTAATATGCAGACCGTTCAGTCCATTATCCGGAAGAGGTGTGCGACGGAAATTTCTCCGAAGTAATTCTTCAGAAAAAAGCGAGCAGGAGCAACGCGCTTAACCGTAGCGGTCCGAGTCAATCGCGTTCAATGATACGGGACCGATTTTTCGCGGTCGCACAATCATCGGTTTAATAGAGATTTGAGGAAGCGGCGAGTTAAATAGAGCTTAGAGGAAGAATCCTCCTATCTCTTTCTCTCTCGGCAGCACGTGGCAGCGCGAACAGGAGTCGGCCGGTAATTGTTTTCGTTCGTATCTCTTTGACAAGCTCCAATAACTAGCACGCTCGCAATTTCGCCGAGACCTAGGCCTAGTTTGCATGTCGATTGCCTATTTCTCTTTTCCCGTGTCGTCTGCTCGTATCGATACACTCCATTGAACAAGAGCTGCCAGGAAAGTCTTCGGATACCTAAACTCGATATTCATGCTTGCCCGTAATGTCTACCGTTATATTACCCAACGGGCTTAAAGCTGGATTCCTTCGGTTTTTATGCGGAATCGACGAGATCCGTCTTCGCGATCGATTCCGTCGCAATTTACGACATCGATATATTCCCTAGTAGCACAAAATATTGTCTACGCATTCGTATAATATTAAAAAGCGATTCAATATTTTTTTAATATTCAAATGTACATACAGTATTTATTTTATATTAAGTAACAAATGTTTTTTTTTTTAAATATGCAGAAAATATCTATTTCATGTTAGGAGAAAAATAGTTTTTCTAACTTTGGTAAACCTTATGTTTAGAGGAGGCAGACTGACATATGTTATGGAGGACAACATTCTGAACAACTCCACTGCATGTGGATGTATTTATTAATCATAATAAAATCCATTATTTTTCAGGCAAGGGTGACTGCACCGAATAGAAGACACTTATTTTTGGGACAAGCTCTCCTCCTAGGCCTTTTTCTCTTGGCAGGACTCTCAGCAGCAGCCTCCCTCAGTCAAAATCCCCTATCCTGTGCCGCGTTTCGACTAGTAGGTTTACCCGCCACTCTTGTATTTGCGGCTCTCTTGGTTAAATGCGTCTTCTTACTTTCTCTGAACAGTGGCATTTATCTACCTGCACCGTATCAGGTGAGTTTAAAGTTTGAGAATATTTTAATATATTTAATGAATTTTATAGTTTCAAATTCCTTCTCGGTAAATGAAATTTAACAATAACCGTTTAGTTAGAAAGTTATATGTTATAACATTTGATTTTGTAATACCATTAGCGATTCCATCAACTTTTATATAGAAAAGGAAAACTGTTACATCAATTCAGTTGTGGCTACTTGTGCAGACATTACTAAAGCACTCGATGAAAGTCGCAATTCATCATCTTATTGTAACGTATGCTTTCTCTGGTACGCTGATCATTATGCCTAGGAAGATTCAAGAGGAGGGTTCTTGAGATCATCCGATAGTTAATTAAGAATGTGAAATATTTTTCTGTCGTTTGGAACAGGATTTTTAATTACCGATCTACAAAATGTGTTCGTAGATATATACATATATTTATGAATCGAGAGTTTTAATCGCGCAGGTGTGTACGCGGCTTTACGAAATGTCTTGTAGAAGGGCTCTCGCGGAGGATGCTGGATAGTATTCTTATTTCGTTTGTGTCGGAGATCCGGATGTCGATCTCGATCGACTATTTGTACGCGCGGGACGGGACTTGAATGAAAAGTAATTCAGTAGTAACGCCCGGTAGTAATAGCAGTAAGTGCAGCTGTCGTGGTCGTTAAGTACATCTCGTTGTACATTGAATAACGTTAATATTTCCGATATTCTCTTACCGAGCGGGCAACGGATTTGACGGGGTGCATCGTTTTGTTACTCGTCAGCGACCAGGTGTGATTATACGCATTAAAGAAAGCATCGATAAGAGCGGGATCTCGAAACCAGTTTTGCGAAATATCTTGTGTGGAAAAATCGACCGTCCTTTTTCTTCTCACGCCTCGAACAATATTTTCTGATTGCATCCACGGTCCTACCGTGTTATTACATCTTCCTTAAGCAACGGCTTGAGGAAGCGTCGAAAGAAACTGCGACACGGAAGACAGGCGTTAGGAATATGCTATTAATTAAGCATAGCAATCGAGCAAAAACGAGACACCATTACGAAGGATGTCCGAAGAATTACCGCCGCGTAAAAACATATTAATGCAGCGCTAAACAAAGTCACTCTTTTAATTCTATCAAAAAAATTAATTAATACGAAAAAATAATACGTGACAATAGAATATTTTTATATTCATTAATCTGTTACTATTTTGCAAAGGGAATATGGAACTGAATAAGTATTTGAAAATATTATAGGTAGTTATAATGTTTAACATTAATGTTAATACTAGAACTAGCGACAGTCAAGACTATTTCTACAAAAAAAAAATAATACGTGACAATAGGCTATTTTCTGTATTTAGATATTTACTATTTGATGTTCGTATTCAAATACAAATGCACCACTGAAAGTTTACTCGTAATAAATATAATTAAAGTGTGATTGGTAGTCCTATGGGGTCTGTGAAACTGCAGCTCGGTGTGCTCGAGGGTTAAAATGCATTGAATTTATCTTCTTGTTGCAGGCGTTAGTATTGGGCTTTGCCGTGCTGGTACAGGTAGCTATCATTGGACAATGGTTTTACGGTGAACCGCCAGCCGTTGTTCAGGTACACAATACAGGATCAATCCCTCCAACATCCTGTTGCAAAACTCCTCTCGGACAGATTGTGGCCTCCCTCGGGTAAACTTTTGAAATGTAAACTTTTCAGCGACACTATTCTTTCGGTCCTTGCGAATTGCTATTGTGGACGACGTTCGAAATTACATTTTTTAAAACTCTTTTATTCGGGCCCGTAATGAAAATTTAAAATATATTATACAATATATGTTAACTTATAATATTTTTCAAATGTTATCATTTACAAGGTTACGTGCAAAAGTAAAAAAGGCATATTTTAAAACTCTTTTATTCGGGCCCGTAATGAAAATTTATTATAAAATATATTATGTGACATACGTTAACTTGAAGAGTGTACATATGTTCCGGACACAGAGCGCTTAGAATTTCGATGATTCGTTTTCAGATATCCCGGATCACTGCTCGTGGCCGTGGCTTGTTTAGCAGTTCGAGCACGTGGTGTCCGTGACAATAACCGGGAAGCGGCGTTTATCGGCCTCGCTGTCGGTTTATCACTTCCGATTTGGATATCCAGCGCGATCGGCTCGATGGCAGCATCCTCGGAAAGTGACAGAGAGGCTTGGCTAGCCTACGGATTATTAACTACTGCTTTACTCGTGTTCCTGACGATGTTCCTGCCGAAGGGTCGCCAGTTGGCTGCACTTGGTCGCGAAGCTCCCGACACAGTGATCCGTGATCGCGACGACGCGTTGAGCTCTCTTCCTGGCAGCGGTTACTCGCCTTCCTTCTTCCACTTCAAGCCTGCCGAGGCTTCCTTGAAGAGGAAGCTGCACTATCACAGTGCTGGTAAATATATATTATACAGTGAGCCACAAAAGTGTTCGAACACGCTTTAAAAACAGAATAACTTTTTACAAAATTAAAATTTTTTTACAAAATTAAATACGGGAACATCGGGACAGAAACCTTCTGTCGACAATTATCTAAAAAAAAAGTCACAATGAGAAAACAAGTATCATTATTTTGCACGTTTCGAGGTCTGCCTCTGCAATTAACGTTTCTAAAAAATATTTTTTTAAGGCTTGCAACCGCGCTACACGCGATGGCGATTTCACTATATTCCTTTTCTGTCGAAGAAATGAGTTTCACCCGTGTTTTCGTGCACGCACGAACCATTACGCCTCTCCCAGCATTCTCGATTCCCGTTCCGTTTCGCTCATTCGATACGACATTAACGGTTTTGTCATATTTCTTTCATAATGGAATCAAAATCACCCACTTTTATTGTACGCTAAGACCAATTAGTTCATTAAACTCTGATCAATTTAATCAGACGGTATATACCGTGCATATCAAAGTTCTGAAAAATAAGAACATTAATTAACTATTAGTTGCTCTTTTCGTTTGTGTTTTATTATATTGTCAACATACCCCCTTAATGGAAGACCCTGCAAAATGTGTCTGTATCTGTGTCTCATTAATGTGCTTTGAATTGTAGATCGTGTAGCATTAGTTTCATCCGCTTTACCTGGATGCACTGCCTGCAGGCACGGTGGAAGTCCCATATACTCCGAAGGTAAGCCTCTCAGAAATCAGCTAGTTATTAGATACCGGTATTATCGATTACAATAACTTAGGAAGCATGTCGAATTATTTATAGTCACGCGAGCCCTAGCTTTTCCTAGACCTCTCATGAAATTTCAATGAAATGCTTTGTCGGTCTTGATTTGTTTAATATTTTTATACATTATATTTTTATTATATTTATATAATAATATAACATAATATAAAATAATATCTTAACTATAAAATAATAATAATATAATAACGAAATAGTAAGGCGGGCTTTTACTTGGGACACCCTCTATATATTTAGAGTACTATGTATACAAGTATTTCAAGCGGATAATCGATTCAGTGAAATAATATTTATCATTTTGCTGTCGTGTATTTGAAATGTCTGATGATTGTTTTATTCATTATTCATCATCAAACTGCAACAAGGTATTCAAATTCAGCGAAAAAATATTTATCACTGTAATTGAAATGTCTGATGATGGTTTCATGTATTATTCATAATCAAACTGTAACAGACTATTCAAATTCAGTGAAATACTATTTATTATTGTAATTGAAATGTCTAATTGTTTCATTTATTATTCATGCTATTCAAATCATGTTACATTGGATTAATGCAGCACTTGATTTAAATGATTACCCAGTCTACTTTAACGCGAACGAATAATATTTACATAGTGATCATAGTAATAACATTACGCGTCTTTGACAAGATTCAAGTTGTATTGCTTTGAACTCGTATAGGGATGATTGAAAATACGAATGAATGTCTATTTGATAGTATAAATTAATTAAAACAATTGTTAAACCATATAAAAATCCGCAGTCTAATAATGAAATCAAATCTCTTTAAATTACTTACATATTTAATCGCGACTTCTTCATTTAAATTTATTTAATAAATGAAGAAGTATAGGGAAAACTTTGTCACGAAAACATTTCGATGTTAAAAGAAAAAGTCTGAAATAATTCATTTTGAGTTACTCGGTAGTGTTAAACACGCAAGCGACAAGATTGATGTAACAAGCCATTGTTCTTAGGAAAATAGAAACGGTACGGTAAAGAAATTGTAAAAACGGAAAAATATTGCGTATGTCTATGCGAGAAAGAAGCTCGATCGTTTACCAATAACAAGACACCGATTAACTACCGTCGTCTGATCTAACGGGATCCATTTCCCCTTCCAGTTTAATTCTCGAAGAAGCGCTTGACCTCCGCCTCGAAACTTTCTCCCTCTCCACCTTTCCAGCACGAGGTGTTTCCTCCCTTTCGTTCGTTACTCGAGGTGAAGGTCGCCGGAGGCAATGCCGTAACGAAGGAAAAGTTTCGGAGGAGAATCCGTCGAACGAACGAGCCCGGAAATTTCCCGAACAATTCTTTCTTCCATTGTTCGAAAATTGCTCGAAGAAAGAACTCGCGGAAGACAATCTAGCAATCTACAGCCGTTATCTCACTTCTATTGAGTTGATAAGTCCTGTCGTTTATTGTATTATTATTAGACTGTGGATCTTTACGCGGTTATAGCAAAATTAAGTATATGAAATTCGAAATTGTTGTAAGATTTTTAAAACTGAACGTATCAATATATATAATTTCTTCTCTATGAAAATCATTACGGGAAGAAATAACATTCAATTTAGTTTCCATTTCTTGCAATCGATGCAGACAATTTTGCATAATAATTTTATTTTACATAAATAAAATCTCTTATTTCCTCTATTTTACCTGCAGAATATGTCTCTTTACCACAATAACCATTATTGCCAGTAGGGCGTGGAATATACAATAAATTGCAAGGCAAAGGTCATCAACCTGTATGCGTACACGATTCGCTCGTTTATGTCACTGGTCATGGTTATCACCAGACTGCAGATCTTTATGCACACACACATTCTCATTCTCATAGATAATTTTATAAAAAATTAAACACGGGAAGAATTTCTTTAACTGAATTCGAAGATTTATCGTAGTCAAGATAAAATCGAAATATTATTCATATATACGTTTTCTTGTTCTTTAGAAATTTGCATACACATTTGCCGTAGATGCACAATAATTCGCAGTCTAGTTATCATATCCAGCCAAGCAACTTCGAGTTCAGACATTTTCTCTTTAATATTCTCTCTAATTTCTTATTACAGTTTGCAATAATAATATCCTATATATTTATATATATTTGACAAATTTCGTAATAGTAAATGTACCGTGTATAACAATTACTGAAAATACAAGATTCCTAATAATTGTTTTCGAAATTCTTTGTTAAGTTTCTTATTACACCATGGAATATTTTACATATTTAATCATTTTTGAAATAATAAATATTCTGCGTAACAATATTCAAGATTCTTTCTTTTTTTTTTTAAATTTCGATTAAGATTAAAAATCCTTTTCGTATTTCATATTTTATCCACTACAATACTTTTATTATTACTCTAATAATAATATAAGATTTGCATTCACTGACGTTACTTCAGTTTCGAGTTCCTATTCATTTTCCTGTTCGTGTTACAAAGTAGTTTCTTCTTCCACGAAGTTATCAGTCCGTTTCATCCTGCTGTTTTTGTTGCTTCTTCGAAGTGATTCAATTTCAGTGACAATAAATTACTCGTCCGTTGCGAGAGACTTTCGAATAATTATACGGTTGTAAAAAGTGTGACAGATGTGACCCACTTCAAATCGCGGTTACATTTGCTCAGTAATCGGGCCACCGTTTAAATGGAAATTCATCCTGCCATTTTACGAAGAAAATAGATAACATTCGTGAGACTGGTTTTTCTTTGAACTTCAGAACAAGAAGTACAAATACAGATAACGAAATCGATGTCCTGCGGGGACCAAGTATCTACAAAAAAAATATCAACAATACGAATAATTAAAAAAATCAAACACTTGCGTGTTCGCAGATGTTCACGGACCAATGGAGACATTTGTTTTGCCACCCGGCATGTACTTGAGGCCAGAAGAGGCTGGGAACCTGTACACGACTCTGTCGGCGAATCCGAATGTATTTTTTCAACGAGCAGCTCATCCAGGAATGATGTATTGATAATGACACAATCATGAGGAAAAACTCTGTTGGTTTGATAAAACAATGCTTCCATTGCCAAGTCCTTAGATTAGATAGCCGCGAAGAAACAGGCTACGGTTTCCCCTGTTTGGCTTGTTATTGTAAATTATATTGTGCGCAAGTATCAATCGAGACTTTCACGTTTTCGTTGTATAGCGGCGGTGCTCGATTATTTCAATAACAAATCAAACAAACAATAGCTGCTGGAAGCAACTATTCGTGAGAAACTGTAATAAAGATACGACACCTTTTTTGTATCGTGTCTTTTCTTTCCCATCACTTTTACATATCAAATATTATACGTATAAGATTAAAAATTAATTATGTTTAGAATATTGATGTAAAATATTTTTGTAGCTCATAAGATTAAAGACTGGATCTTAATTATGTATACATTATTTTCGAGTAATTCTTTTTTTTTGACAACACTGTCCATTTTGCGCTTCAATAATCTTCCGATAAAATTAGGCAATTCTAGTTACTCACTAAATGATTAAATATCTACGATATATCAAGATTATTATCTGTGAGGTATATAGAATGATATGGATTTTAGTCTTTTTCACAATACGTAATTATATTCAATTTAAAGTTTTAAAATTTATTTCTTTAAAATTTGTTTCTTTATATAATATAGTTTAATGTTTCATAACATTAGATACTAAGACTATTTGAAATGTTTTAAATAATTCTTTCCGAAAGTCCGTTGGAACATCTTATAGGGGCCATATATCTTCTATGTATGAACATGCTTCAAGGTAACGTGTTTCCTTTTAAATATTAAACGGTATATTTTGTTTTATGAATTATTTATAAATTATTATTATTTTCAGCTTGAAATATTGAAAGCACGTTAATCCAGAGAATATTTGTAATCATCGTAAGGTGGTGAACAAGAAATTATTCATTGCTGAGAAATATTCTTAGCCAAGTATTAATCTTAATTATGTTTTCCACAAGACATTCCATATGGTGTGGAGAGATATGATAAGAACATTTAAAAGAACTCGAACTGGAAAGTCACCCCACTATTGTTCTTCTATCTGTAAGTGAATCATTGCCCAGTGATCGCAAACCTGTCGGCTCGCTTTTATTAAGGTGCAACGAGATCTAAAGTTTACAACATAGAAAATAGTATTGTTTAGCATTGCTAATTAGATTTCGAATTAAAATAGAAAGTTTGTCAAGATTAATATAAAAGGTGTGTCAAGTTTTTGCCTCGAAACAGTGCCAGCATAGTCTACAAGTAAGAGTAAAAAAATATTATACAATACGGAACTTTCGATAATCGAACAAAGAATCGTTTCCAACAAAAGTAAATCCAGTTTTTGGCATCGACCACAATTGTTAATGTAACATTTACAATATAGTAGAAATGCTTTTATATTCGGGAAAAATTCTAAGTCACTCCATTTCTCCTAATTGTCAGAACAAGTTCAATGACCTTATATCGTGACCTTCAGATGACTTTAGGTCACATCTTTAGTAGTAGTTTTTTTTTGTCAAAAGAATTTTTTTCATTTAAAAATAAAAAAAATTGAAACATTTTATTACATTTTAAATACGTTCTATTCAATATTGCATTTTTCACGTTTATAATTATATACTACTATTTACAATGTTTCCTATACTTACTATTTCTAATTGCGATGCACTGTTTAATAAGTAAACATGAAGTTGGTAAAAGTCTTTCGCGCTTGCCACACATTAAATCATTAAGATATCTACAAAAATTGCGAATCGTATACAGAACTAAATAATCTAAAAGGAAATCAATAAATAAATTTTCGTGGTTTCACGTAAAACTGAAAACTATATATTCATTTCGATCAGGAAAATTTCATAGTAGCTAGACTATGCTGATCTCCTCAAAAGAGCGAATTAATTCGTGTAAAGGAGCGCATAGTTTTCCCGTAGTTGAAATTTCAATTTAAAACGACCGCCGAACAGTTGCGCCGCTAACGGCGAACTTCCGAACTACAATCAGACCTCCGTACAGCGCCATTCTGTGTAGCGGCGAAACGCTCAAACTGTTAGCCAAATGTTATCGACTGTCGATAACCAAGATGGCCGGCTAACAGTTTGAGCGTTCCGCCACTACGCGGAATGGCGCTGTACGGAGGTCTGAATGTAGTTCGGAAGATCGCCGTTCGCGGCGCAACTGTTCGAATATTTACAATTGTAGATGATTTTAAAAAATACGAAAGTACAATAATTTTATTTATTAACAACGTGACCTTTTTTATCTTTGTGTGTAGCACTTCCTTCTCCGAAAATCTCGTCGAATTCCCTGATAATCATTGCAGTCCCACTGCTTTTGCTGTCCATGCAGAATTCTCCTGTAACATCAGTTTCATCTAAAAAGAAATACATTCTTTACTTGAAATTCAATTTTTAATTATAATAAACAGTGGACTGTAATCGTAATACTAATACTTACTATGACGTGCCATAATATTTATAGCTGCAGCCATCGAGTGGCTAAGGACTTGGGCGGCGTACGATACTTTGAGAATTACTCTTGCACAGTCGTGACATCTTTGTGTATTTGTACTAAATTCGTGCTAACAGTTCTCCTATTAGTGATTAGAGTGAAACCAAGTGAAACCAAGTGAAACTACCCTGGTACTGGCGTAGTATGTGTAGTATGTAGTACACGTTTGACAGTAGACGACAGGTTGCTTCGTAAGGTCACATGGCAGATTTAAGTGGAGGGGAGATTGAATTTTGTTACAGCTGTCAACAGAATGGTTGTTTGATCAGTTTCGTGCATGTAGCACGGTGCAACGATAAACACACGCCGTTACAGTGAATCGAATATCCAATCGTCCACAATTGATTTATCAATGACGACTTGACGTCGATCAAATCATTCAGCTGTACGCTGGCAGCACCATGAAGAAACTTTCTTAACCTAAAAATGTGCTGGTACGCACTCTGCAAAGTCACGGTGCTATAGCCTGCCTACGAATACCACCAGAGCTTCGTAAATATTTAGTGTAATTTCCGTAAATCTCGCAAGTAAAGTGTTTCAGAAATGGCCGACAAGTTGGAACGTCTCAGGTAAGTCAAAATAAATATACGTTTTCCGCCACGGCCGTATATTGTTTTTAATCGATAGGTTCTCGTAAGTAACTGAAAATTTAGTTTCGTCGAAGCAATTGATATTATTTTACTTCGATTGGTCAATTAAATTTCGAATGACATACCTCTGCTCGTTACATTCAATTTTTATATTATTTTTTGTTTTATCGTAAGTCATTTTGATAATGAATATCTGTTGTATATTTCAGGATATACTTTGTCACATGGAATGTGGCGACTAAGTATCCTAAACAAGATTTGCATCAGCTGCTCGACATTCACCGTCATAATTCGTCGAAAGCGATGCCAGATTTATATTTTGTCGGGTAAATATAGAGCATAGTCCATAGTTGCATATGAAATAGCTGTGTAATCTTACATGACAAATTAGGTTGCAGGAAGTGAAAGCTCAGCCGCAAAATATGGTATTAGACATGATTTTCGACGACCCGTGGACTAAATCTTTTAGGTAAGACGCAAATTGCTTCCGTAAATTGATAATCTATCTAACATAATTGACGAATTTTTAAATATGCATTGTTGTATGTTTTTCAGGGATGTATTACAGAAATACGACTACGTGAAGATACGTACGCAACGCTTACAGGGTTTAGTATTAATTGCATTCTGTTTACGAAAACATATCACTCATTTAAGATTGATCGAAGCTCAGTATACGAGAACAGGGTTTGGAGGCATGTGGGTAAGAGAAATTTTTAATTATGGAGCTTTTACCTCGTATACTGTTAAACCTCGATAACTCGAACCTCTTTAAATCGAAAACCTCTATATAATCGAAATAAAACTTCCTTTAACTCGAATTATTTTCCAGTAGAATGTTTTTGTTCTTTAAAACTATTGTAATCAGCAAAATATTAACTCTTTTACTTCTTGAGGTTCGAATTATCGAGGTTCGACTGTGATTCCTCTAACAAGTGTTTGTTACACAGGGTAACAAGGGTGCAGTTAGTATAAGACTAAATATATACGGTGTCAGTATATGTATTGTGAATTCACACTTGACACCCCATGACCATTTATTAGCTGACAGAATATCAGATTATAATACGATACTAACAAGCCATGCTTTTAGTTACTCGGATACATCAAAGATATTGTATCATGAGTACGTATATATGTATACATGTATATATATACTTTTCATTCACGAGATCAGCATAAATTGATTTCAATACCGAGCACTTTTTCTAAACAGTTATATATTTTGGATCGGCGACTTAAATTTCCGACTACACGGAGAAGATTTAACAGCTGAGGATATCGACATGATGGTGAAACAAAATCAACTGAAACCCTTGCTAGAAAGAGACCAATTGAAAAGGGTGATGCAAAGAGGAGAGGCTTTCGAAGAATTGAATGAAAATGTTATTACATTTCCACCTACGTACAAATATGAATTTCAATCTCAAGAATTTGATCTCAAGTAAGATGATTAACGATAGGGTCTCATTCGAAACATTGAGTTTCCTAACTAAATGTTTGTTATACAGACGTAGACCATCTTGGACTGATAGAATTTTATATAAAGTAAACGCAGATGTGTACGATGATGTGAAGCTTAGCGCAGTTCAGCATAGTTACAAAAGTCATTCCAATTACATACAATCGGATCATAAACCGGTCACAGGAGAGTTCGACATTATTGTAAGATATTTTTTATGGTATACGAATAGGCGAAATCGAATGATAATTCAGTGGGTACATGTGGATAATTCAATTTATAGGTCAGACCATCAGTGCCCGATCATGGTGTAGAGTTCCAACCTGTAACGCAATGGTTTATCGACGAAGAAAATTCTGTATCGTATAGATTGTTGAGAGATGCTAAACCTGCTGGTAGCGATTGGATTGGTCTTTTTCCTAACGATTTTTCTAGTTTAGACGAATATATTGTTTACGAATACGTGGGCCGAGGTAAACTGATATTTTAATACAAATCTTATACAGGCTTATTACATTTTTTGTTATAGTAGAGTCTCATTCTTTTACCAATTTACTTGTAACATCTTTCTGGTTAAAATGACACTAAACGCGATATAATTTCAACTGTATTTAGTGGCCTCAACTCAAATTAATTCGACTCAAAATTTGGAGCTCCTCCTAAAGTTACTCCATAGCGTCAATTATAGTGTCCGGTTCCGATCTATGTCACAACACAGAGCTGAGAATTGACTTAGAACGGGACTCGATGATGATTGGACTTCTTAATATTTTCTAATTAGCCTGGTGAATTTATAAAAATTATTCTTCCAGGCAAATCGTCTCCTGTTCCATTTGAACCGCACGCGGATACAGAACGAATTTATTTCAGCGATACGGCCCTACGTTCCCCAGGAATGTACCAATTGGTTTACGTTGCTCAAAGAGGGAATCTGCTTGGAATTTTAGGCGTTAGTCCACCGTTTCCAGGTCACCACAGACCAGCTTGATAGATGAAACAGAAATTCTCGTTGCATATAATTATGACAGTTTATAATCGTGTGCACACATAGTGTGATCACTGGCTCCGGTGACTTTATAGTTGGTATACGTAGAGCACTTGATTTAAATTTTTGAACTCTTTGGAAATCGACTATTTTGTATTATTTTACAAAGTATCGCAGTAGCAATACGTTTTTATAAAGTATTTTATTCTGACTCGTGAACAAACAATAATGGAATTCAAAATATGCGTTACACACACACGCGTGAAACTTCTTCCGAAGTATACTCGCGGAGAGCTTGAATTGGGTTGACCATACGAGGAAACAATATTTGTTGACAATATCCAAGGCCGCCTTAAGCCAGCGCGAGGCCCGTAGCAAATGTTACCAGGAGGTCCTAGGTTTCACGATAATGTAATAAACCAC
Source organism: Lasioglossum vierecki (assembly GCA_028455595.1). Classification (NCBI taxonomy): domain Eukaryota; kingdom Metazoa; phylum Arthropoda; class Insecta; order Hymenoptera; family Halictidae; genus Lasioglossum; species Lasioglossum vierecki. The sequence continues at coordinate 25,929,587 of CM052338.1, forward strand.
AATCACCTTTTTTCAGCAAAAATATATGTGTCGCCCAGTAGCTAGGGCTATTTACTCAATTTTACAAGGTAAACATTTTCTGCTACATGCGTGGGCCCGTAGCATTTGCTACTCCTGCTACTTAATCCGGCCCTGATAATATCCAATTTTCATGCGTATGTACGCGATAACACTACAAAAGGTTCAAAGCGTATCGTGATGTCGCATAATATGGCTTTAACCAAATTCAAAGAGTGAATACAATTTATTTAGAAATTATAGCTAATAAACGTTACTCTGTATTATTCATTGAATATTGCGCATTTATCAGAATACTGCTCTAGTAAATCTTAGGTGCAATACAGTTGTATTATCAAGGAAGTTTTGTATTTAGTTCGATTGGTTGAAAGTATATTACGAAACTGAATACGTACATTCCAGAATTCTGAAGGGCGCAGTATCTGGTGAATAATACGGGAATATTCGCGAAGGTAGAGAAGCTACGTTGAAAAACTCTACACAGAATTTGGTACCTGGTTTTCGCTTGTTGGGTTGTCGTAACCCAAAAAAGCATTAGTACTTACTTAAATGTGTTACGCTTTAGAGCTTAGATGAATTCGCCGATGTGTTTTGCACAGCTAACGCTCGAATGCATGCGTGCATAATGATGTGAGTTTATTAGTTAAACACTAGTTTTTCTACTGGGTTGGAAAAAGTTGCTACAACGGTTTGGTTGTACAAACCTGCGTATTTTATTTTTATAGTGCGTAGATACGCACGGACACACGAACAAATGTACACTATGGTATAAACGGGGATGCAAATAAAGAACAATATTTTTTACTTGCCAAGTAGATTATTTTGTCCTATGTAGAACTATTAGAGGAAGAGAGTAGCGGTACTCGAAACAAAACGTTTATTTCATAAATTAGAAGTAAGCAAATAACTTAAGAGCTTTACATTTAAAATACGTACGAAATTCTTTTGGTACTGCAATTAAATAAAAACGTAGGATATAAAATTTTTATAATAGTCGAATAAAGTATGATGAATGTAAACAATTAGTGTGGAATTATTGCAATAGACAGGGCGAGTCATCTACGCTTGGAACCTAAAGTGTCTTTCTCTTCATGGTCGTATACTTTCTATGATTTCAAGATCAGTCATAATCTATCGAATGTAGCAATATATTTCTATTAATATTAATATTTTACAAAAATCAGTATCCAGTATTGATTTCAAGAATAATCGATTGTACATGGAATTGAATTTGTGTCTTCGTCAGCTACAATATTAGATTAACGTAAACATCTTTTTTGTAGGTAAATATGAGAATAACTTTGCGAAACAGTTTGGCCATGAGAAAAGTAAGTTCTCGTCTTAGATGTCTCAACCGTTACATTTTGTATTCTGTATAGGCATATTTGTTAACGTATCTATTACTTTTCACAAATCATGTTCGGTATAAAAGCTACGGTATACAATTTGGGTATGAACAGACTGCGGATTTTCATGGAAAATAAAAATTTTCTCATTTTAATAATCGTGAAATATCGAAAATAATAGAACGACATCCTCGTATTTTTTTAATGTCTTTCTCGTTTCGAATTTGCATGAAATCCACAGTCTAATGATAAACGAAGCTATCAATACTAATTGTAAGTGTGCTCATTGCTGGTGTTTGTTTTTTTTTTCGTCACGCAATATGGAAAACGATTATGTATCATGCCAGTATATTGAAAGATATTTTAACAATGTTACACTGGCCTCCAAAAGAGCGTGAATGTATATACTGTAAGGACGCAATGCAGCTTAACTCGCTTCTCAATAGTTATGCAATAGCATATGAATTATCACAACTTGCACGTGTATTGTAAAACGAGTCGCAGATGTTTTTACATAATCGGGAGTTCCTCAGAAATGCGTTATTTTTGTCCGAAAACATATATAAACTTGAATTTATTTTGAACGCTGTTTTAGCTGAACGTTGCAAAACATTCGTTTCTACAGTCTCTCTGAAAACTTGATTTGTTATTATTTTTCTATTAAATCTACATGACGCACCGGGTTCAATTGAAAATAATATATTTGTACATGAAATTGTATTTTGTTGAAATGCAAACTCGTAAAATTGAAAATCGAGCTTTCGTTTGCATACGTTCAACTGTTTCGAGTAAGCTATGTGTACTCATCTATAATTAATGAACAATGACATATCGTCGCCCCTATTATACAATAAATTATAAATATTTATGCTGACATTTAACTTCGCATAGAATTTCACATACAGTAATTAAAGAATATATTCGAACAGCATCGTTTAAATTAATCTTATATATACATATACTTTATGTGCACGTCGCTTCGTCAGAAACAAATAAGAAAAGTTACACACACACACACACACACACACACATACCAAAAGATAATGATAAATAATAAAGCATATTTGAAAATGTCTTTGCGTGTAAAATTACATTTCGTTGATTTATTATAATCGTCATTTCAAGGTGTATATAGTTTGAAATTTTTTTCAACAAATTTGTAGAACAGTGCAAGTTGAATTTGCTAAATGCCAATATTTATATTTGAACAACAAAATGCAATATTCCTTCATAAAGGAAGTCTCGAAAAAAGCAAGAAGCGTTTGCGTGAACACACTTTTGAAAAAATTGTTTCTTCAATACAAAATCCTTGATTCCCTTTAAGTACCCCACCGCTTCGAATATTATCGTTATTTACTGTACATAAATAACAAATGACTAACTATCAAATAATTTACTCGATCTTCGTGATCGATCGAGAAAGTCTGAAGAGTTCATCAGTCTCGTTTCGGTTGTTGATGGTTCTGATGTGAAAAGTCATTGAAATTGTCTCTTCGGAGGAACTGTAACATGATTTGTGGCAGTAGACTAACTATCAGAGTAGACGGATCAGGGGAGGGAGCGCAAATTGCAGGGAAAAAGTTACTCTCTCCCTCCCTCTGCCAGTAACGGATTAGTCACTTGACATTGTGACACATGAACGATAAAGATGAAACGCGTCACGTGAGAAGGATAGGAGTCACGAGTCTTAATCTGGTGATTCTGCTATCTATACGACGATCACACGCACTGAATAAGGGTTGCGATCATTTTTACGGAATGATCGTTTGTCCAGACACAGTATCACCGTTTAACATCGGAAGTAAATACAGTTCCGAGCTTCCAACTTGAGGAGGCCTCGTGTCGGTGCCACGAAGCTGTTGTATCCTGTGCCAGACGAAGTCCTTTTGCGGTCTTCGTATCACGAACAAATAGAACACGATAACACCCTGAAGAGTGTTCATCAGGTCGCATATGGACCATTGTCTAACTGGCACAACACTTCTATCGGTTAACAAGAATTCGAGAAGCTCCATCGACCAGTTCAGAGCCATCAGGAAGAAAATGATCAAACATGCAATAGCTGTCATGATGTAGCGTCGGACGAGTGCTCGATCCCGACGATCCGATTCCTCATTCCTTGCTAGACGCCTCAAGTCGAGATCCTTCTGATAGTTCGATAGCTTAATGAACGTTAGAACGAAGAGAATCGCGTTTCCGAGAAATAGCAATCCGACTGGCACGTAGAAGAATGTCACTGCTTTGCTGTTTGCTGCGGAACAACAAGTAAACATGAAAATTCCTGTTAGCGTAATTTTCAGTTAATAGTTTCACCATTTTTTGTGTTTTCACCGTATGTTTTCTTTTAAAAAAAATTTTATTTTGTTTTTTTTATTAATTTGTATATTTTAATTTATAATATAGTTATTTATATTTTTTAAATTATTAATTATTATTATATATAAATATAATAATTTAGAATAAATATAAAAAAATATATTAAAGTCTAATGGGTACCTTGTACAATAAACAATGGATTCATTCGTTTGAACATCTGTAATATTTTCTAATAATTTTATAATAATATCAGCTACATTGATCGTCTATCGTCCTCGACAGACGTAAATTTGTAAAAGAAAGAATTGTGATTTATCCCTGAATCCACTCGTGTATTCGAGACTTTGGCAACAATATAAACATTACAATTGAAATGAAAGACGGAAGTCTGTGCGACAAATCGAGTTTGAGAAACCTTGAGTGCGCACAAGCAAGTACTATGTCTCAGTGCAAAGCATATCTCAATAGGCGATCATTTCCTTGCATTCGTAAATATTGATAATGGCGTAACTCGTTTCTATTAGTTCCATTATCTTCTTCAAAGTTCATGCTTATCCAGTGATTACGTAGATACGACACACTATTGCACATTGCACAGCAACGTCGAAAGATGTAAAATAAACAAAGCAAAGCAAATTTGAAAAAAAATATACTGGGTCGCGTGTTGTCTAATGGAATATTATTTACGTGTCATCTTGCATATTCATAAGTTGGATTACTAAATTGAATTTATTAAATCGTAGTTTTTAGAAGTAAAACTGTGCTGTGTGCTTTACTAAGTGCACTAATGTTTCCATATCCTGGTTTCAATTTTTTTTTTTAAGAATACATAAACAAAAATACCGTCAGCATAGTGTAAAGCATTGACAATCCCGACAGAAAAGTTAATTGTTGACAAAAATACTTCAATTTGTGAAAGGTTGAAATTGATTTGGAAAAGGGTGAATGTGGAGTGCAAAACCTGTATTCTAGCGAGGACAAATCGGATTTAGAAAATTCAATTCAACTTACTGTTGCTGATAGGTATCGTTGGACCAAGATCCGCGATCAACGAGATGAAGATAAGTATCGCCGAGAGACCCCAACACCATACAGAGTAATAAAAGAATAACGTGTTTGGCTTCATCCACCTGTACGTTTCGCGTTCCACGTGGCCACGCACCAACAGCCAGATTTCGATGCACATTGCATTTAGCCAAAAGAAGCAGGCGACGAAGGAGAACTGGAAAACAAACGCTGAAAAAGCCAATTGTTTCTTAATTGCTCCCAAATGTGTGCTGACCTCTCCGCCGATGGAATCACTTCTTACATCATTTTAAGTGTAATATTCTATGGATCGAGCTATATACAGTAAAAAACGAAATGCGATGCGAAAACAATATTCTTCGTGTTTCAATGGTACTGTGTTTATGGTGCCAAACTATCTCTCTCGAAGATTTCTTTCGCTCTTTTATTTTTTTTATTAATAAATATATATTAATTTTCATTATTATTTTTTATTTTAGTTTTATTAAATGAACAACGATTCTTGCAGGGCTTACGTTTCAAGCAAATTAATTAAATGCGGTTGCGTATAAAATTGGAACAAGTGTAAACAAAAGTTTGAAAAGGCACGTGATATCAGATTGAATCCCATGCGATGGACTTCATTAGATGATCAAACGACTAAAAGCCGTGAGATAGTCATCGAGAAAATAGAAGATGGTAGAGTTTTAATCTCCTCCTGTCTGAGATAAAACCTTCGACCTTGTCGTTAGTTTTCACAGAGAATGGAGATCTTTTCGAGTGAAATAAGATATACATATTATTAATAGTTCTTTAATGTTATCGAAAATGATAACGGCTATTGATCAATTCATATTTATCTTCTGTCGACGGATTAAGCATCTCAGATTGCTGATTCATAGCATGATTGATGTAAAGACAATTGATCATGTTAAAAATCCTTTTGGAGTTTTGCGAAGTGAACACGATTGTCGGTTCTGTTGTAAATGTGCAGAATTTAAAATAATTTAAAAAGTACATATGAAATATATATGAAATAAATTTATTCAAGTGATTCCATTCAGACGGCCAGGTGAATGGTATATCGGAAGGTTCATTTTATGTCAGTCATACCTATACTGATGCAAGCCTGATCAGATAAATGCGATCTTCCCAGTTGCGTTATCGCCAACGTAGAAAAAGCGAGTGCTAAACAAGCACAGTAACGGCACAGTGCTTTTCCATAGACGTCCCTTAATTGTGGAGTAATGCAATACGCGGCGATGGTAAGAATTAAAAACGGCACCGGTATCAGGAGGCTGCAGGCGTAAACGACGTATCGTAAATCCGCCGCCACGATTGAAGGATCTGAAATTATTGAGTGTGTTAATATCTCAGCTCGTGAATTAATCACAAAATATTTTATTTTAACAGTAACCGCACCACGACCGATCAAATCACCGCTTTCACATTCTTCTTTAAGTAGGTTTTGCCTGTACCAAAATTTTGCCTAATCAAAAACCTGTATTTTAATTATTCAAATTCTAAAGATGCTTCTTCTTTATTCGAGCATGTATTATTATAAAACTTGTGAAAAATCTAAATAAATTCAGTAAATTTTTTTTTCATAATTTAAAATTTATAATATATATATACATATATACAATATAAAATAATATAATGCAATAAAAAATATATTTTGTACCTTCCTGTATTATATTCTCCGGAAAGCACACGAAAGTTCTCAGACCGACTCCCGAGAGAATTTCCATGCAATAATTGACGCCGAACTCCAACATCGACGGGTCTTCGTCTGGCGCGAACACAGACCCGTTTAGCAACAAAATGTTCTTCTCATTTCTGTATTTGTCTGGATCTAACATAGTCCTAAAACAAGTACTTAATTGTAATCAAAATGAAATGATTCGATTGTGGGAAAATGTTGTGACGTTCGTACGCGCATGCCTACTAAACGAGTAGGAAAAACCTACACTCGACGCGCGACGTCTTTCCTGTTTGCTCATGTAATCCTTAATTGTGAAACAATTTAATCTGTTTTGTCTTTATCACGTATAAAATCACCATTTCTTTTTTCTGCACACGCGATCTTTCGAGGACTGAAGATTAACCGAAGATTTACAAAACTACTTTAAGAGGAAATAAACGTTTATATAGCTCCCGTATCTTGTAATTAATGCAGACAATTTTCATTTTCCATAAAAATCCGCAGTCTAGTGATAAATAATGTAAAACGTCAACACTCACTTGTTGTATTTACAAGGGTTTCCAAAAATCGCAACAAATTCGGTTGGTTTATCACCGGGAACCTCATAACCAGTATCGTTGAAGGTATGAAAGAGAGGTGAGAAACTGTATTTGCAAATGGCATCGGAAACAACGCATCCATTTCCATCATGGTCAAAAATTTGACCGATCGGGCAACATTTTCCGACTACTGGCAAATTTTTATATTCCGCTGGTATCGCAGTCTCATTTTGCTATAATTATAAAATAAAACATTTGTCATTGTCAGTTATCATTGTCAGTTGTCACTTATTCTCAATAATGATATGCGAATACACGTAATGAATAATCAATGTACAGCGTAGTAAACTATAGTAACAAAGTGAAGAAAAAGAATTATGTATTCCCAGAAAATGAATTCACGCAAAGTAGGAAAAAAATAGAGTGATAAATATCATCTTTTCGTAAGAATAGTATGAATAGAGTGTCATTCAAGTCATTACACTTTGAAAGAATACTCCTTTTTCCTTTCTTGACACTAGCTTAATGGAGTAGTACCAAAACTGATTATTATTGTGGTCGCTAATAACCTAGATGTTAATGCGACCTTTACAAATAAATTAATTAAAAAGAAAAAAGTAAACTGATTATTTTTTAACATTACTTTACAAAAATATAAATAGCAATTTTACGATGTTAATTAAACGAAGGGTTAATTTTTCGCGATATCAATCAAATGTAGAAGAATGTATAACATTCGGATACTGACCAGAGAAATCGCGTGTATAGTCGGTGTTTCATCGTTCACGCGACCATAGCAGACGCTCAGGCCGCAGAGAAGAATGTGCAAAAACATTAACAACCATTTAGTATTCCCAGGCATTGTTGAGTCTCTTTTTGCAGAGCCTGCAAAATCCACGATAAAACTTTTACAACGTTCAACTCTTCTTTCTTCGCCCGTCGGCTATTGGCTTCGTCATCACGTGTCGAAAAATACGAATAGCAAGAAAATTTGGAGCATTCGATAAGTCAGCAGCATCTTCTGTCTGTCATAATATCTCTCTGGTACTCGATGTATGCTCTCGATCCAACCGAGGTTTGTATTCTCTGGCCGGTGTACACGTAAACGTCTTCTTCGAGATTTATGCCAAACTTTTCCGGGTTTAATAAAGTTTATTTGATCGGTACACGCGTTCGATCCGAACTATATGAATCAAGTAGACTTCCTCGGTTCAGATTCAACGTATTAATAGTGATATTTCCTTGAAACTCCCTCCGAGCACTATCGATTCAGCAAATTCTTCACTGATTATTTTCACGCTATGTACCGATTAAAGACCTCGCGATGATCGAGATAGTACTAATCTGCTCGCCGAGTGGGAGTATCGATAATAAAATACGTTCCACTTTCATTCGTTTTTCGATAATTTAGTGTAATCTGACAAAATGGCAGGCGCCGCTGGTTCATCGAAAATTCTTCTTTCCTCGAGTCTGTAACATGAAATATTTATGTTTTTTTAACAGATTAATCATTGACAACAACAGTCTGAGAGTTATATTTGATATAATTGGCAAAGAACATTGCTTAAAATAAGTAGCAGTCAAGGAGCTTTGTCCTTTAAAGTAAATTACAAATGAAACACTTGAAATAGTAGGAAGTTGTTAACAAAAAATTCGAAAAATAATTCTGAGTGCAACTAGTAAATAAAAAATATAAAAAAATTTTAAACATGCGTATGTCCATCCCAGGAACAATGGGGTGAATTCAGTCCATGTATAATTTTATTTATTCTTCAATGATATCTTTCATGAATCATAAAGAAGAAATTCCATCATTTCTTGTTAAGATTATATTTTTAAGAAATTTCTTCATTCGATACAATGTCCTGCCTTTTTTTTAAGTTAGTAACTGCGCCAATTCGTAATCTATCAGTATTAGCCACGAGCATACGCGATCCTCGATTTACGGCGGCACTTTATTTACGCGAGTTTCCTTCGAGCGGTAAATAATCTCTTGATTTACGCGGTTTCTTCTTTTTCTTCTCCATTATTCGCCTTTTTATTTATATCGTGATCGTTAAGGATTTTTCTCATCCTGGTGAATTTCAAGTGCGAAACCTGTAAACGAATTTTACCGCAACGACTGGGATTTACAAATTATGTCGAACTTGTGTTTGTTGTTGGCTACAAAATACGACAATTAACCCTTAGCCACTCGTTTAAGAAACGATTCAATCTTATTTTAATAATCAAATGTACATACAATATTTATTTTATATTAATAACAAATGTTTTCTTTTTAAATATGCAGGAAATTTTTTCCAACTTTTCTTCTTTTCTCTTGAATGTTATTTAAACAGTGAATTTATATATTTATATATTTGTTTAAATATCTAGTTTATATTCTCCGAATATTCAACTTATATTTTCTAAACGTTCAATTCACATTTCTTAAACATGCATGCAATATTTTTCTGATATGAAAAAAATGTGGCTTAAAAAATATTTGACAAAAATATTAATTTAATATTTTTGTGCTACTAGGGTCCGTAGTATATTACCTGTGTGGAAAAACTGATTTTCACTATACAAGCAGTTTCGTAATAACTAATCCATCTTAGCCAACTACGTATTACTAAATCGATAAGGCACCTAGAGAGTCGCTCGAGTCACCGCGATTAATCGCGATCGATAATAAATGTTTCGCAATAAATGTTTAATGTCATCTCGAAATGACAGCGAGCCTCCTGATGAATGAATGGTCGTTGACCCATAATTCCCGCTATTTCGACGGCGAAACTCCCAACTAGTGCTGTGCCGAATCAATCCTGGTGCTGCATCGAACATTGTTTCCCGGATTGTTCGCAAGGATTGTATTATAGTGCAGTAATTATTGTCACGTAACCATGACGGAACAATACGCGGCGAGCACACGTGGTCAAGAAGAAGCGGTGTATGAACAGGAATCGATAAAATTCTGTATCGTTCGTTGTTAACTTACCTAGTTATTTTCGAAAATTTCGTTCCCTTCCAATTCCGTTCCTTTCGAGAGAGATTAAACGCAATCGGATTGTACGAGCTCAAGGTCCGACGGACTTTCGACGCTGTCGAGATTAAAAACGCTTCGGTGATCGAGAAGAAGGATTTCGCCGGTGTTTATCGTCACAGAATCCGCTGGGAAACTTTGAACACTCGCGATCACAAAAATTCTAGAGATAAGATTTTTGTGGAACGATCCGGATTTTACGGAGTATCGGAGTTTCGGCCCCGAGGAATTCCGCCGAACTGGTTTTCCCCAAGAATGTAGCTCTTTATTTATTACACCGTCTCAAACGGATCAGACACGCCGGCACATCGCGATCGCGCGAGAGAGAGGGACACAGTCCGAAAGAAATTCACGTGGCTCGCCGATCGACGTTCCGGAACACACTGGCCGTAGTCTTCGAGGAACGTGTCTTTATCTATCGGTGCACGATTTCTCGCAAGATGCACACATCATCAAAGATTCAGTAGACAGGACGCGTAATTGCAGTTGGGTTGTTTTTACAGTGGATTATAATACGTGCCAAATTACACACTCTGAAATACAAACGTGGGAATAAAGATTCTATGAACAGTCGTAAAAATTATTTTAACGCTTTCGATTCGTATGTAATTAAGTAGGAATCGTGGTACACTAAAAATGGTTACAATTATGATTTTTTTATTGAAAAAACTTTTTTAGCTGATTTAGTTATCTGAATACAGTGTATGCTTCCTTTGAAAAACTTATTCTTCATTTGATAATAACTTTGATAAACTTCAAATATTATAATTGTAAGAATTTCTTCTAATGCTACTAAAGTACAATTCTATAATTGTGTGACCTTAAAAATTTCTTTAAACACGAATAGTTTATAGGCTACATTAGAATTATTTTTCATTTGATAATAATTTAATAAACTACAAATATATTGTAATTATAATTTTAAGAATTTCTTCTAATGCTACTATATAATACAATTCTATAATTGTAAGTGCTTCATTCCGTGAACAATGAATAGTGAATAAGACAAAACTGTGACTTAATATAATTAACATTTGCTCGTGCATACATGTATCGCACAATCTAAATAAATAAATTTTACACCTTCAGAATTTGGTCTATGCTATTAGCGTGCAAACTAAAAAATGAATAAGCCAAAACTGTAAGTTGCAACGTACGTACATCATGTATTGCACAATCTAAATAAATGAATTTGCACCATCAGAAGATTTGGTCTATGCTATTAATGTGCAAACTAAAAAATGAATAAGGCAAAGCTGTGACTTTGCAATTATATGTATACATAGAACACCGAATCACTGAATAAACAACGATTTAATCGTTCGATAACAGTACGTGTTTCAAGAATGCATTCGCTCCGACGCGACGCAATATATTCCCAGATCGTTCAATGAGCAAACGAAATGCCTCGGTCGTTGAAATTCGTCGAAATCGGACAGCTTCCTCTGTCCACCTACATTAAACATACCATTTAACTGATATCGGCGGTGTGACGTAACATCGAAGAAATTTTTCTATTATCGACACAGATACTGACGTAGCTGTGAGTTATAACCGTGAATATAGTAAGACGCGTGACGAAAGGAACTCTCGAGTATTCGAGTCTGATACAAATACCTTTCGACGAATCGGAAGATTCGCCAGTCGTTTCTGCGAACTTGTGGTTCAGCACGATCGACGCGACGGGGAAACTACTGCACGTATCTTATTCGGTGATTTACGCGATATTGGCAGCTTGCAGACGCCCCCGGGCACCGGGGGTTGCAACCGGGAACGCAAACAAAAGCTCGCCTCTAATTCGAACAGAAATAGAGACAGACTCGAGCGTCGGCTGTGCAATATCCTTATTTGTGATCCGTTGAATCACCTTCTATGTACTAGGTCAAATGCAGATAATACGGAGCAATATGGAATACGGAACATCCTGCATCTCGATATAGAAGTAACTCTGTTTATTATTAAACGGCGCACGCCGGACTCTATGCATTTCTCATGATAATCAGTAGGTGTAATTGAGTAGAACAGTAAATACATTAGGAGAACTTAAAAATACTGTAAAATAAAAACTTTCAAGTTCGAAAATTTTGAGAAAAGGGTGGAATATTTCAATCGACAGAATTCACTACAATTTTTATTTCTTTTTTTCTGTTGAGATCTGACTTTCTTAAAATTCGTCTAGGAAAATTGAAAATTACATAATCATGCGGGGTTTATTTATTTATAACAAAGATGAGGAGGCGTAATTTAAAATAGCAAAAATATTAGTAGAATTTTACTGAACATGAAAAATAAATTTCTATTTCACTCCAGCGAAAAGCAAAAAGAAAATATGGAATTTTTTTGTGATATCTAACTGTGTTGGAAGAATTTGTTTAGTCTTGACGAAACTGCATTCTATACATATTTCGATCGTCCACAGTATTAATTACATCTATCGCCTGAGCATTCCAGGTTAAGCACGTAACTCGATCTGGGCGTGATTTTCGTAGTTTACGTGTTACACCAAAGATTAATCATCCAAGATAAATTTAGAGAGTACCGCGAGCACAGAAATTATTATCTTCGAGATCACCGTCAAAGCTGTCTAGAAGTTTAAAAACAGCCGCGATCTATTCTGACAAATGCTAATACGGACCGCTTCGTTATGATGCAGTAGCTAAAATCGAGAATGATTTATCGTTCATTCGTACCGATGTAACATTATTGATTTTACCGCATCTATAAATACAGCACCGACATAATCAGGTCAGAAACCTGCGGACAACATAGCTGTTATTCTAATATAGTAGAAGAACATTGTTTCATTAAAGAGAGAGAGAGAGAGTTTAAAGTTTCAATTTACTCCTTTACGAATGTGTCAAATTTTACAGAGGCAAATAATATGTAGAAGATTGATTTAACAAATCCTTTTGAAAGTATTTTTAGAATTTTTAATAGAAAAATAGTCTACTTCTAAAATTCCTCACGTCACTCTTTTACTCTTTAACAAAAATGTGTATTGTTTATTAGATATATCAAAGGTAGTACGAGCTAGGTAAATCTCCCCTACCTTGTTAAATTTTTTTAATCGACTTTTTTTTTATTTATTTCAATTAATTTCACAACAAATGGCGCTTTCTTTTAACTTGTTATTTATTTTTGGACTTCGGTTGCTTCCGATTAAGTATAATCATACTTAAAGCTGTGCATAAAGAAGAGTCGAGATTGCTCCATCAAATTCTACCTCGACACAACAACTTTAATTTTCCTCGATACAATCAAAGTTAGCTGGTTTATGAATGGCGGTGTGTGGTTAATAGGAGTATAATGAACAAACAATTGCCGATGGGGAAATTCTTTGAAAAACCATTGGATGTACATACAAGCAGTGATGCATGTGTAGCTACAAGAACGTGATCGGTCGAATACTGCTCGACTTTGACAGTTATCGTTTGACCGTCGGCGGCCGCGTCGTAGACTATGGACGTCGCATCAACACTGTGAAATTCTCAAACAAGTTGCAGGAGGACGGTGGCCGCGTAAACACCGTATGACGTCAATGTCACCACGCTCAGAATGAAACTGAATAATTCCTTGCAGTGATAAAGTTACGAACGGACGCATCACGAGCGTTGTAACGTGACATTTACTCCTTATTCGTTTTTACCAATCGAACACGAAGCGATAGAGCCCTAGAAGGATCAGAGACTGAGAAATATATACTTCGGTGTAAACACGTGTCAGAGATGTACGAGCACTTGACACAGATAGATGTCAAGCGTACGTCACGATATACGTAATTGTTTGGTGTAATCCTGTAAGTGTTGGAATAAGTGGGAGGAAACGGGTCCCATGGAAGTCACCGACACAGATTTCTCCAACACAATTTTCACCGACAACACGTTTAACCGACAGCGGATTTGATCGACAAGAAATTTGACCGCGAACGAATATAAGACCGTTGTCGATCCTATGATCAATATTAAACGAAACTATTGGATGACGTTATTGAGGGTGACTTATTAGCTCACAATGAAAATTGCTGATGCTATGGAAGCTTCCAATAAAAATTGTTTAGCCATGTGTATAATACCTATAGATTTTTAAAAATTATGCAACAACCAGCGGTCGGTAATGTGTTAATATTAAGGAAGGTTTGATTTGTTCGTATTTCTTTACATAGATCTCAATATCTTGACAAATGATCAACAGTGAGGTATCTGGAACCATTGCGTTCCGAGAGTTTTCACCTTCCCGAAATTCGAGGAGCGAAATCTCAAATTTAGCCATTGACGCAACGAACGACGGTCTTCGACTCGCGTTGGCGTCAACAGGTTCTGATGGCGAACAGAATCACTCGGAACCAGAGAAAATCCAATGACGTCGTCGCGAACGCGTGGGCTTCCCAGAAGGGGATTTTACCGGATCACCTGTAGAGAGCAGGAAGTATCAACGGAATGCCAGATCGGTGAGTACGTTGTTTTTTGTGGTGCAGAGTCGCCAGATTAAGACCTATGTCCCCCACTCTACCTTCCTTCCCCTTCTACGACGCTATTTCCCCTGCTTCCACCCCGATCCGATCACGTGACACGTCTTATCTCTATCGTGCATCCGGTACTGGCAGAGAGAGGGTAACTTTTTTTTTCTCTGAACCCTCTACACTCGAGTGGCGACTCGGAGCAACTCGGAGAGGAAAGAGATCGAGGCGCCACTAACAATTCTTATATACCACTAGCTTTTGCCCGCGTTTTCGATCGCACAGGAAACTATGCGAATACCCTCGAAAATTGATATTGTTTCTCCATAATACCTTTCAACCCCCCATTCGCCCCATTCTGATTGCATCAATGAGCATTAAGACCAAGTATGCAAGTAGCGAACAATATATTTCTCATACAAACGTTGCTAGTCCTTCTCACCCCCTTAGGGGATGAATTTTTTAAAATGCCGAAATAGGTGTTTGATTAATTACATCGAAGAGCATTAAGATCAAGTTTCAAGCAAATCTGACCACAAATAAAATATTCCTTATACGAGAGTTTCAACCCTTTTTTACCCTCCTTATTGACTGTACATACATAACAAATGACTAACTATCAAATAATTTACTCGATCTTCGTGATCGATCAAGAAAGTCTGAAGGGTTCGTCAGTCTCGTTTCGATTGTTGATGGTTCCGATGTGAAAAGTCATTGAAATTGTCTCTTCGGAGGAACTGTAACACGATTTGTGGCAGTAGATAGATGAAACGCGTCACGTGATAGGGATAGAAGTGACGAGTCTTAATCGGGTGATTCTGCTAACTATACGACGATCACACGCACTGAATAAGGGTTGCGATCATATTTACGGAATGATCGTTTGTCCAGACACGGTATCACCGTTTATAAATAATATATATATATATATATATATATATATATAAAATTCCCTCAAATTTTGTATAAAAATTCGAATTTTAGAAGCAGTTGTGTAATAACCGAAACTGTTCCACCTTAGTCAAATAGATATTAGTAAATTGATATGGCAATTGTATGGGACTAAGAAAAATTATTTTATACTTTCTAGTCCGTTTTTAAATTATTTTACAACCCTATTAATGTAGGTACAACATCGATAGAAGGTTTCTTTACATGAGAACGGACTTTTTTACATTACTTCTTATGGGAAAGGTTTGTTTTGTCCTATTCGGTACAAGTCCAAATATCAGGAACAGATTAAGGTCATATACGAGGTACCACTGTATGTTTTTCATTTCGGAAAATAATGCTAGAAATATGGCAGGTGTCCCAAAATGTAGGATTTCCTTGAAAGTGAGAATCTAGTTCGAAAATTGATTGTTCTTCAGCGTAGAGGGCGTAAGAAATCGACTCGTTTTTAGCGATGTCGGTATTTCAGATCGTCCGACACGAAATCCCATATTGGTCTACTCCAATCCCTCATCTGTGATAATACACATAATATTAGATCATTTATTTATTTCAGTGTCTTCCCAAAATTCAAATCCATATTCAATATAATCGAATGTTGCTTTATATTTTACACAATACTAGAACCGTCCACGTTGTATTACTTCGCGTCATAACACTCATAAAAAATTTTGTAGAATGTCATAACTAAGAGGAGCAGGGAACTGAAGTACGAACTTAGCAAAATCGATTATGAGATTGAAACTTCTAATGAAAAGTTCGCCATACGCTTCAAAAGATCACGAAGAACAAACGTTTCATGTCCTAGAAATCTTTCAAAAATCTACATTTGTTATATAATACTTATAAATAATAATATTATATTAATATTAATAATATTAATATAATAATTATAAATGCTTATAAAATTAAGTTTTTTAATTATAATAATATAAAAAGTTAAAGTTCTGTTTTCGTAAACTGTACACGTGCCTCGGATCATCTAATAAAAACTATTCACGTGATTCGGTTATAACCAACCAACACCGATGACGCTCGAGGGTGGAATCATTGATTTTTCTCAAGAAAATAAAAATGTATGGTAAACGATGAATCATATCAAAGTATTTTTTTAACAATTACAGTGGCTGACTGTACCCTAATAGCACAAAATATTGTATACGCATTCGTATAATATTTATTTATACTAAGTACAAATATTTCTTTTCAAATATGCAGGAAATATCTGTTTCATGTTACGAGGAAAATATTTTTTTCTAAACATTAAATGAATCTTTATTTCATATAAGAAGTAGAATATTTTGTTCCAATATACAGATAATCTTTATTCTTGTACATGTATACAATATTCAGATCCAGTATTTTTCTCATATGAAAAAATGTGGCTTAAAAAATATTTTTCCAATATTTGAAGAAAAATATCTATCTAATATTTTTGTGCTACTAGGGTATATTAAAAGCTTCATTCGGAACAGGATTCCCAAAGGTGTGTTGGTGGCTCCTTTGTGGCTCGCATTTTCCTCCGGAGTAGGATAAGCCCTGTGCAATTACCCGAGCGTGATTGATCCCTTGTCCTCCCGGTTTCTTTGAGAGAAAAGTTGATTAAGAAGCGGCTAGAGGTGTGTGTCTTCCTCGAATCAAAGTTCACCGAGTCCGCATTCTTCCCTTGCATCTGCCGATGCATGGACTCGCCACAACGCAACGGCGTTCTGAGCAAAATTGTCGCGAGTCTCGCATGCGTTCACGGTCACTGACGTCTCCCTTCTATGTTACGTTCCCTCGTCTCGTCCTGGACGAAGTCCACCACCTGACCTTACCGGTATAGCGTCTCCGCGCGGCGAAATAAACAATTTGTTTATTTAAAAAGTACAACTATTTCAAATTGTATTTATAAATATATAATATATAACCCAGATAGCCAAGCGACTATCGAGCTGAAATCGAGACCGTCGTGCCAAAGGCAGGTATCGGGGATTATACGGGACTGAAAACTGACAGAGACACAATATGACCGTTTGGGCTCGTAAAATTTCTTCGGTCCAAACCGAGAATAAGCTGTCTTCGGACCGACGGTCTCGTTTTCTGCCCTATTTTACGTAGGTCCGAGACTGTAAGGGGGCAGCACCTATACCTCGGACCCACTTAAAATAGGGCAGAAAACGAGACCGTCGGTCCGAAGATAGCTTGATCTCGGTTTGGGCCCAAGACAGCTTGTGTCCGATTTGGGCCGAAGGAATTTTACGAGGCCATACAGTCATATTGTGTCTGTGGCAGTTTCGAGAATTTTTGCTATCTGGCTAATATACTATATATTATTATAAGATACAGATCACCATCCACATTAACAAAATCAAAATAGAATTTCGTTATATATTATATATTTATAAATATTACAATTATTCATTTAAAAATTGCAATTTTTACCACTTTTAATCAAATATTTGGCATATCGAAGCAAATATTCGAGAATTTTTTGTTTTAAATATTTTCTGATTTTTCATTTTTCATTATCCAATCTTTTATTGGATCATACTTGAGTACAATATTCAGTAAGAATTGAATGGTATTAGCTATTTTTCCTTATCCTATCTAATCATCATGTCCGACACGCATTAATTATTTAGATTAATATAGGGCAACTATTGATTATAGGATAGGTCGCTAACTGAATTGAATGCGTGTCTGAAACGATAGGTACAAGGTGGAGTAAAATATTTTTTGATGTTGCAGTAGAAACTTACGTAAATAAGCAGTCTTGACAGTCGTTAAAAATTTAAGAATACTTATTTAGATACCGCTTGATGTCAGAGCTATTTCTATGCATAGCATCGACTATAAAAATATTTTCCAACGAAATTACATACTCTCGTGTGCATTTTGCATAGTTTTATAGTGATCGTAAATCCGTTACTACGATAGTAGAACAATTTAATTAGCAATGATAAGACAATCATAAGATTTCTTTTTAGAGAAAGCTTGTATATTTAAATATTAAATTTAAAGATTTATAAGTCTTAGAATCTCAAATTAAAAATTAAGTCTGAGATACGATAAAATACAAGATAGAAAATGAACGCGAAGAACATTTAAGGAACATCGTCGACGCGCTATGCTACGAAAAATTGGAAAGAAAATAGTCCACCGGATATAGTGGAGAACGTTTGTTGCATTTATGGAAAGGATTACTACTGCACTCTTTTGACGTGCCCTCGGCAGATTTTTATCTTTTCAGGTCAGTACGAATGCTCGCTAGCTGGCACGAACTTCAAAACCTCTAACAATGTAGAAAGGCATTTAGCTCACTTTCGCAGTTCTAAGAGGAGGTCTACTAAAAAATGTTACTCTTTATTTTGTTTTGTGACCAAATGTGACACGTAAATAGTAAAAATGTTACGTTAGTAAACATAAAGGAAATATGTATATGCAATTTCCTGAAAAATTATATGTAACACAAAGAAGTTCCGCAAGCTAAACAAAATAAAAGATTATAAAAATTGCAATTCAATACAGTATTTGGAATAGTTTGTCGCAAATATCTCGAAAACTAAGAGCGAACGCCGGGTGTTGTAATGACAAAAGTTGTTCATAATGTTGTCCTTGACAACATATGTCAAGGTCAAGGTCATCGGAGCTGCCTCCCCTAAACGTAAGTTTTACCGTTTGAAACAATTCGAAACACAGCAGAAGGAAGTCAGGGACTGAAGAAGAAAAATCTATTCAACGTCTGTGCCTTGAAGTTGATGAAGAAAATATTGATTTTTGCATAAAGAGAGATCTGCAGGCCATTATCGTTACACGCTAATCGCTGTAACGAACTGAAACTTTCGCAATTAACAAAACAGAACGAAATTATTAAATGTCGTTCGAAAAGAAGATTGCTGCAGATATACGATGAGGGCTTGAAAATTAGCCTGATGCGGAATCGAAATTGTTTGAAACAATTCGCAATACAGCAGAAGGGAGTCAGGGACTGAAGGATCGAAGCCCGCGGATGGAAGGGCGGAAGTGCAAACGGGGCTTAATGCAGCATCAGCATCCGACACGGTGTACTGCGCCGTGTATTCGTCTCTCTCTCTCTCTCTCTCTCTCTCTCTCTTCCTCTCTTGTTCTCTCTGTCCCTCCATTAAGTCGTCTCCCTCCGTTTTAATAAAAATATTTCTCTCTCTCTGTTCCACCGCTCCCTCATGGCGGTCGATCTTCCCAGTCACACCCTGATCCGTGCTCTCTCTCTCTCTCTCTCTCTCGCTCCCATTACGGAATATAGGGTGACTACGATTTCGGCCCCCTTCGCGGAGCCACTTAACGAGGAGGTGCTCGTTTATCGAAAACTAGTTCCCCGTCGGGGACACGGGTAAATCTCTCGTCCAGAAAATACCGTCATCCCTTTCTTTTTAACTCTCTCTTTCTCTCTCTCTCTCTCTCTCTCTCTCTCTCTCTCTCTCTCTTTGCCGTGTACGACCAGCCATGTGTACGAAAAACGAAAATTTTAATACACCCGTAGACCTAGCGAACGTTAACATAAATAATTCCGCGACGTCGCGTCGAATCGACGGTTTATCGATTTAAAGACTGAAATAGTTGACGATAACTTCCGACTACGACTTCGGCGAAATATTTTCTCCTCGGTCGTATGGCAGTTGTTCGATGGACGTGTTCCGGTTAATCGGTGATTTTCGAATATTACAGCGGAGGGAGGGTCTCGCGGGTGTACGAGAGAGAAGGACAGATCGTTAATAAGGCGCGGCTAAATCGGTCGAATTAGCTTCGTTTTAACGTCGCCGGAGCCCGTTGATACCATTGCAATCGAAGTTACCTTCGGTACACTCTGTATACCGGTATATACACACAGGTTATCCCATTCTCTTCCTCTCTGTCCGTCCTCGTCCGTTGTTCGGTTTGTCTTTTTCGATGGTCGGTGCTCCGGCCGCGAGCTGGCTATCTCGGGGTGAGGGGTAAGAACGTTACAGGGCCGGCGCGAAACGGTTTGGCACCCCGTACCGTTGTACAATTGTCAACATTGTACGTCGGGGTACGTAGTAGGCTTCTCGGTAACGAAACAAACAAAATAAATCGCCTTTTCAACCGTACAGGCATATGACGATCAAATCTGTATTCAAAATTATCGTCAAATTCGTCCAGACATCGTGATAACGAAGCAAATAAAAATGGTTGCTGCAAACGTCCTTTTTTCACCCGTACCGTTGAAAAATTGTCAACATCTTCTCGTCTCTTTTTCACCCGTGCCTTTCGAAAAGTTAAGTTAGTTGGAAACAAAAAATCTGTGCAGGTCTTAATGAAACAACAGCAAATCATTTGTTGTTTAAGCTCTCCGTTGAGTTGTATATTACAGCGATGTAAAAATCGGAAATATTGAAGATTTTCTCTTTTAGGATTTATTAATCAATAATTAATTAATTGAGTAGCGATTAATGGAGTTTATAAGACATCACCGATCGAGCTGACTTTTACACAAAGAATTGGGGAAACCGAAACTGGTGATGAAAACGTAGAAATATACTTTATAAATAACTTGGAACGCATTTATACATTCCGTATGTATAAATAAGCCCATATAATGTAGTTACAAAGCAGAAAATTAGAATATTCATTATCGTGCCAGATTTACTTGAAAGAACTGAATACCAAATCACATTTATCACCAAGACTCCCTTGTTGAACTGTTATCGACTCAATTTACTGTTTTAACTTTTAAATTCGAGTACACGTGACGTGTGTAACGAACAAATTTTGCGATACATGTTTATCAGTGAGAATCCCTTGTTAAGCTGTTGTCGACTGAATTGAATACTTTAACTTTGAAATTCGAGATGTAACTATGCATGTAAAATAAGCACACATATGTGGAATAAACAAATTCTTACAAATATTAGGTCCCCTAAGACTGATTACGAGTAGTGTTGGGTAACATGCATTCCAATTAGATATATACTTTTCAGAAAGTAGTTAAATAAATATTCATAAAGTTTCGGTGCATTCATTTTAAACGTTATCCTTTTTGCGAGACAGCTGTGAATAGTATCGACGTTCATAATTATGCTTGTATATATCGTGAACATGAAATACTAGTTTAGATAATTATTCGTCACGTATCGCACGAGAAAATATGTTTTCAAATAATTATAAGAAAATTGATAAAAAATAATTTCAAAAAATATTTCTGGTTTTCAAGCTCCATCGCCGAATACAGGTAAGTAGAAACAGAATCCGTAAAAAAACCAGCAATGATTTTAAATCGTTAGAATCAGCAGCCGAGAAGCATCAATTGGAACAGGGGCGCCGTGGCTAGTTTCGACCCTGGCTCGCGGTTCTGTGGGGCGGGGGCGGCGGCGACGGAGTGGAAGGCAACTAGGAGGCACCGACAGTAGCTCCCAGACAGTGACTCCGCGCGTAACGGACATGTAACCGGTGAATACTTCTCGCAGTGTTATGTCATCGGTGACAATCCTCCAATATCAAAGTCTCAAAGATCAACGATCGTTCAAGGTTCAAGGATAACAGTGTAGTTTCTTTGAAAAATAACTCGTCGAATAAAATTCATCTTCTGACAAAACGTTGCTCGACAAGTCCCAAAAAACATCATTCCTGCAAAACATTTTATTTGAAAAAAAAAGAACTACCCGGGGACCGAGGAGGGTCGCAGCAACCACCTCACGAGTGAAAAGAGGGAGAGAGGGACACAGTGTAGACGACAGTGGAGAGAGAGAGAGAGAGAGAGAGAGAGAGAGAGAAAGAGAGTAGAGCGAGAGCGGCTGGTTCGAGAGAGGCTCGATGGGTCGAACATACTCAGTGCTGCCAGCCGTAAGCTCGACGGAGTCGACGCCGCAAGCTCGATGCAAATCGACGTTGTAGATGCCCCGATGGAGGAAATCGACAGTCGGTGGTGATCTTTCGTTGCTCCCGCCGCTTGTACAGTGTCACGGTTCGATAGCCGGATGAACGTCGACGACCTCCGGTATCGACGAACCACCTTTGGCTACCAGTGAAATTATCTCTACCGGAACCACGAGCCCTGGCCGGTGTCGACGAACTCTTGAAACACGTGCGGGGTTCCTCTTATCGGTGGAAACAGATAACAGAAGATTCTTGATAGAGAGAGTCAGGGGAAACAAAAGTTGACTAGCAATTAAGCATCCTCTAGAAGAGCATCATCGGTAGCAGGCATCATCGGAGCGTGGTCAGTAGTGTGTCCGGTGTGTGACTAGATCGCGGAAGTGGCTGGGTCAACAATGTCAATGTCCTTAAGATTGATCGTTGCTTGCTCGAAACCGACCAGTTGGTTAATGTACGGTGAGAAATTAAGTTGAGGGTGAGCCGGGAACCATTCGCGATCGTCCCAAGTTAATTAGTTAGTCGATGAAGCCGTGCGCCACAAGGATATCGCCGAACGGAGGACGTTCGGGGAATGTAATCGCGAGGACTGCCTATTGCTCGTCACGTACCGTCGATTCTTTATGTACGGGGAATAGTTGAGATAGCGAGCACGGTGCTGGTTCATCGACCGGCCGCTGGGAATATTCGAAACGATCGGAGGGGTGGAAATCGCCGGTGGAAGAAGTCGTCTCGGTGGACGAGTGGCAGAATAATAACAACTCGTTGGATGGAGTGATGAGCGGGGCCCCTGCACGGGGCACAACGCCCCGTCGTCAAAGACGTCATCATCACCACCATCAGAAGCACCATAAGCCTAACAGAGAGGAGGAGCAGTCCTCCGAGGAGCAGTCAGAAGAAAAACGTCCAAAGGTGAATCCGATCTTCTTGTGGGCCTCGCAAAGGGAACAGAGGATCGTCGAGGTGAGATGCGAGGACTACGACAAGAGGAACCGTATCAAGTTGACGAAAACGGCGCAAGGATGGCGTTCGATACCGAGGACAGCCTCCAACATGTACTCTACTGGTTTAGGTGTCACCTTCCAGAAGACAGGCAACGCGACGAGCCCTTCGAACACATCCGTTACAAACGACGGGAAAGAGATCATCGCGGAGCAGACGGAAGAACACGTGGCGATCGATCTGCAACATATCTCCGCGAAAGAGCTGGCGAATGGACGGACCAACAGCGGTCTAGTCGCGACGAACGCTGCCAGGAAGAGGAGTTACGATGAGATTAATCGAAATACCGAGCACAGAAGAAATTACGGGTTCCCGTTGGATAATTTGCGGAATAATGTGGTTGGTGCAACGTGGGACGAGAAACGTCGAAGAGTGCCGTGCTCCGACGACGATGACAAAGAGGACGACGACGAGGAGGATGAGGAAGACGACGACGACGAAGAAGACGACGAGGACGAGGAGGACGAAGCGGAAGAGGAGCCGGAGATTGGCCGTGAGAGAAGCAAGCTTGAAAGGCTGCAGAAGGACAAACTGTTGCAGCCGCGAGTGATGCTGGAGCAGCTACACTTTTCTCAATTGCCAGAGGGCGTTCATCAGAGTATCCTTCAGAGCCAAGGAAACGAGAAGAAGGGGCAGCAAAACGAGGATGACGATGATGTTATCGTCGCTGAAAAGAAGGCAGATTGTGAAAAACGGCTACGCATGAACAAGGCGGGCATTCAAGACATACTGAACATGATAGACGCAACAGCCTCGCCGGTTCTAGCCACGGATACACCCAGTGCTGATCTGCCGGTCGATTCGACGAAAACGTGCGAGCTCGAGAATCATCTGATGAAATCCAGCGACAGTAAAATCGGGGACTCGTCGATACTGTTGGAATTGTCGGGTGAAATGAACGAGCAGAGAACGGACGTGATCTCTAGCTACCACGAGGAAGACAAGCTCGACGACAATCTAGCCGATGATAAGATCGAGATCCACGAGGAGAAGATCTTGCGAGACTACGACGTCGAGGAGGAGAAGACCAATGATCAGCAGCTGAAGGAGGACGACGTGGTGATCGTTTCGATCAAGAACAATTCGGACTCGAAGATGTGCAAAGTCGCGGAGGCGGACGACGGCGGTCTTGAGGATCGATCAAAGTGTCGATCAAACTCTAGTGTCAAGTATCAAAATGTGGTGTCGATGTACGAGGAGGAGGACGCGGCTGCGGAAGTGGAAGAGGAGCGACCGGACGAGCCTGGCGATGAACCGATCAAAATAGACTACAACGATAGTTCGAAGATCCTGAAAGCCCTCCGAAATACTCCAGGACTCTCGGTGTCCATAACCAGGACGAACAGTTCGGAAAGCTCGAAGAGCAACAACGGTGCACCATCAACGAGGCCAACCTCTAAAGCGTCGTCGAGCAGATCGCCGGATTCGCAGGCGGAGTGCATCGAGAGGAGGAACTTGTTGAAGAACGCCGATTCCGAGACACAAAGGACCACCACCGCCTCCTCCTCTAAAAACCTACCTGGTCTGTCCATAATCATACCTAGCTACCGCTACAGGAACCCACAGCACGCGACCCATTCGATATCGCCAAACATGAAAGCGCGAGTGGAGTCTCCAGAGAGCACTGTGAACTTCGCGAAAACCGATTCGTACCGGGACGAATTGAAATCGGATGGTTTCCCTCACGAGGAGGACCACGATGAAGAAAGGGACATAGAGGAGGAAGAGGAGGTGGAGGAGGACGAGGACGACTGTGATTCCCAAGTGTTGGAAGAGCTGAGACGACAGAAGGCGGACTCGTTGGCCTACGATCACTTTCACAGGCAGGGGAATCCAGAGGATCGGAAGACACCTCCAGAGAACGCGAAGAACCAGGCTCATTGGATCAGCTCGAGCAGGAACAGCGAGGCTCAAGCGAAATGCAAATATCAGGATGTAGAACATTTTGATGAGCAGGTGCTCGAGGAGCTGAGGACTCGTGGCACGGTTGTGTCTCCGCAACCGAGTGGAATCCCGTGTTCCCCAGCTTCCAGGAGGCCCTCGTCCGCCTACCTCGAGAGACTGCTGCCTAGTCCTCCTTGCTCGGTGTCCTGTTCCGAGGACGCGAAGAACGACATCACTTTGAAGGGTATCCTGTCGTCCCCGAACCAATTGGAGACCAGGGATTACGAGAAACAGAAGGAGAATTCGAATCGCTGTGATCAAATACCTAGTGAGCATCATCGTGTTGTTCGGCTGGACCAGCCGAAGGAGGTTGAAAGGACTAATTTAAGGAAAAGGAGCAGGAACTTCCAAGACAGCAGAACGTCCGTAAACAGCCAGGAGATTAGGAGCTCTGGCAGACCGTTGTCCAGTGGTGATATTCACAGTACGTACTACGTGGCGGATCGCGGCACCACGAAGAGGCCGATGTCCGCCGAATGGACGAATGGAAAACAGAGGAATCAGCCGAGTCCTTATCAGAAGTTCACCGGGAAGCGTCGAGTGCACAGCTTGGAGGAAGCTTGCGCGACGTCCAGCACCACTGATAAGCTTCTGGATCCTGCTAGTCAGCTCAGGGAGCTAATCGAGACGTCCGGACATCTGATACCGGAGCCTCTTCTGGTGCCCAGGGATTACTTGCCAGGTCTGGCGGCTGCGCCAGCTACTGAAATCCCGAAATTGCTGGCCTCAAGGCCAGAACTCAGACTACCAGAGGCTCTGGATAGGCCTGATCTTGTTAGAGATCCGGATCTATTGGTGATATCCCTGGCCCATCTCCAGCACGTCCTAGACCATGGCGAGGGACCAGTCTCCAGATCACGATCGTCTCATCAGAGAATTAACAACGGCACTAACAAAGGATCCGCGAGCAATGGAGCGAGAAACGTCTTGCAAGCTAGACCTAAGCTCAGCTGCAAACCGATCGGCACGCTTATGCCGGCGCCGATCGATCTGTCCAGTAGCCGACGAACCAGTCCTTATCCGCCGTTACTCAGGGTGCGAAGCGGATTACTCAAACAGGAACCGGAAGTCAGCTCCACCGCTAGTTCGCCCGATGACTCGCAACTCTGGCATCCTCTGTTTGGCAGGTAAAGATTTTACTTCTCTTTGCTTCGTTAAGATTCGTTAAGATTCATTTGTTTTATCACTAATTGCACAAAATATTGTATATGCGTCTATATAACATTCAAAAGAGATTCAATCTTTTTTTAATATTTAAATGTATATACAATATTTATTTTATACTACGTAACGAATATTTCTTTTTAAATATGCAGGAATCCGATATTATACTGTTCTTTTCCGTCCCGAATAAAATAAACGTCGCCCGACATGCAAGTTACAAGTTGTAACATGTTGCGCCGCGATTTCTTCGTGCGGAATATAGTGCCAGCGTCGCGATGTAAGTCACGTTTTATATTAATACTGCGCCTGTCAAGATCTCGCGAAGCTTCGTGTCCTTCGTATAAATTACGTATTTCCTTTTTGCAAGCATCAATCCTACGCATTACGAATTTAAGTATGGAAATGCTGCGCCATCTATTTCGAGCACTTCGTGAATTTATTGTATATACAATATAATACAATATATGCTTGAATAATAAGACTTGCTTAACGACAATTGTAAAATGAAAATCGGGTCAGTCGACCATGATAAAAGTTTAGTGTCAAATAAACGACATCCCAAGTGATTTCTTTCAAAATAAAGAAGAAATGTAAAAAACTGATACATCCCTAGTAGCACAATAAATATTAGAAAAATATTTTTCAAGCCACATTTTTTCCATATGAGAAATGAATAAAGAGCATCTGTATATCAGGAAAAAATATTTTTCTCCTAACATGAAATAGATATTTTCTGTCTATTTAAAAAAGAAACATTTGTTACTTAATATAAAATAAATATTGTATGTACATATGAATATTAAAAAAAGTTTGAACCGCTTTTGAATATTATATGAATGTGTATACAATATTTTGTGCAACTAGGGTAATATTAGAATTTCCTTTGTGTTTCGGCCGATGTCAATGCAAAAACGTGAACGCGTGCGAGAGCACATTGGAACTTTGAAAACCGCGTTAAGTATATGGCGGTGAACACAGACGGGCAATAATTTGAATGGGGCTAAAGCGTAGGAGTGCTCGCATTGTCTTACGTATTCGCGAGCGAAGCGGAACGAAACGAAACGAAACGAAACGGAACGAGACGAAACGGAACGCTTTTCAGCTACATTCTTACTCCCCTGGGGTCATTATTCGATAAAGATAATTATGCATGGTTATTTTATTTACCTTCTGGTATGCAAACGAAGAGAGGAAAAATATCGTATGAAATATGTCGGGATGAAACACGTCTGGTTCTGTCCGACGACGACTGTAATTAATGCGAGGGCGAGGGGGCGGGGTGGGGAGGACGAAAAGGGGAAAAAACGCCATCATGAAAAGCATATAAAATTGAGAGTCCATGGATTAACCTCGCTCTCTCTCTCTCTCTCTCTCTCTCTCTCTCTCTCTCTCTCTCTCTCTCTCTCTCTCTCTCTCTGTCTCTCTTTCTCTTTCTGTGCATCTGCAATCTGCATCTAGAAGCAGAATTAACTTGCAGACGCAACGTTGCCAGTTAAAAGGAAGATGTTCAAGCCAAGCTAGGGACACTCGAACCATTGTGTGACCGCAAGAAATCTTTTCTTGAAAGCGAAAAGATATTTAATTCAAGGAAGTAATTATCGATAGAGGTTCTAAGTGCTCCTTTCCCCCTATCCACGAGAATGTAAAATTAGGTAATACACGCGAGACGCAGTACTCGACTGTGAAATTGGAATTTGAACTTTGAAGACACTTTGATTAATCGATGCAGTCGATTTAATGCTTATTATATAATATAATACATTATCATATATTATTCCAGTGTGAACGGAAATTATGTAATGCATTCGCGTGACAATGTTGCGGTCTATAATTCAATTCATGTCATTAAATTCAATAATGAAATGATAAACACATTCGACTACGCAAATTCTTCGTGTTCTTTGATACACTGTAGAAGGTTTTAATTAGACACTTGTATAGAACCGGTATTAGATTATTGCATATGAAATGTTGGATATTAAAATGCGAATACTATCAAGGGATTTGATCAAGAAAAACTATCACAGTTTATAGATTCATTATACATACTATACAGGGTGTTCTACGTAATTGACCCTCGATTTTTCGGGCTCTTCCGGTAATTGGATAAAAAAAAATGTTAAATCATATGTATACATTCATACACATTAAAATTGTCTCGTGTTTAGTGTGATTTTAATCGGAAAAATGTTAGAAATAAGTTGGTGAAAGTCCCACAAAAATATAATGAAAATAAATATAATGCATAAAATCCGCTGTCTAGAAATAATACGTTGTAATTAACAATTAATTGAATATCCAATTCCGATCGGCCGGAATCGTTGGTTACCGAGTAAACGAGCGTACATCGCAGTGAACGATTCATGGGAAACCTCGAATTTCGAATGGTCCCGGCTAATTGGCACCGCGAGGAAGAAGAAGCGCGACGGTCACGGTCCGCTCGTTCGACGTAGGAGGTAGATAGCGGAGGAGCAATTTACGGCATTCGATCTCGTTTAAATATTTAAACGGCGGTCGTGTACATATGTAGATCGATCGGCTCGTTATAAGCGAGCTGACAGACCGGAGTTGAGAGTCTGCGAGATACACAGCACGTTATCGGTGGGGTGTACCGGTATTAAAATGCAAATGATCGCACTATCACCGGTCCTGCGGATTCGCAAAACACCCTGACACCACCCATCTCTCTCGCCTTTCCCGTTCTGCATACGTCAAGTATCGCGGCACCGCGTGCACGTTTCCGCGCGTCGAGTCGTTCCCAATAGAAATTTAATTGTCCGAGGATGCTGGCTACGAGTGGGTGGATTGAAATTTAATTGTCCTTCGCGGTACGGACGCCAAATTACGATCAAAACGCGAGAACGGTGAGGCGAGGGCAAGACCTTGCCGAAGGAAATGACAAACAAACAAGAAAGCGAGCTAATAAAAACATGGTAAAAAGGGGAAAAGAACTAATTTGCACAGCTATTATTATAGGTCCGAGTGGAAAGAGTTAAGTGACCCCAAAGATGATCCGCGCATTTCCAATTTGGTGTGTGCCGATAATAAACCTGCTTAGCCAGCTTAATAGAATAATTGGTGAAGGGAAATTGCTTTGATCTCGTAGATCAGAGCATT
This sequence comes from Lasioglossum vierecki, assembly GCA_028455595.1. Taxonomy (NCBI): domain Eukaryota; kingdom Metazoa; phylum Arthropoda; class Insecta; order Hymenoptera; family Halictidae; genus Lasioglossum; species Lasioglossum vierecki. The sequence goes on from CM052338.1 coordinate 25,959,024, forward strand.
AGTTCCAAGACGAGGAGCCCGAATTCCTCAACTTTCTAGCAGTTAATCGTCGCGCGAGAATATCGAGACCGAAAGTAGATCAAGCGGGTTGTCTCCAGCGATTTATTCGAAGACGGGAAACGTCCGGCATATTAATGTCCGGGTACTGCGCGATTACGAGGGGACTGGAATAGAATCCGTAGGTGGTTTTCAGTCGCCGAGATCCGAGCGTTATCAGAGACGGACTGGGTGGGGTCGTAGCAGAAATCGTGTATCAGGTTGTTCGCCGGTGTTCTTCTCACGAGGTGGTCGAATTCTGATGAGCGATCTTGTAACACATGGCTTCTAATTGGTGATCGAGACTTCTCTAATTAGGACTGCGTGTTCCACGATCGGCAATTGGCACGACACGAAAGTGGGTCGTGGCTCCGCGTTTCGCCCTACGTTCGTTGTCTACGGCTTGCGACCACGCTGTTGCGCAACCAGATATATTTCAAATTCATAGTCTTCGTCTTGCTACCTCTGAGATTGATAAAGACGTCCTTCGTCTAAGCGTTTTTTGTTCAGCTTCCAAGAGACACGAAAATAGTAGTCTGACAGTTTTCCAAACTTCCGTTCTGTTCCCGTAACCCTATGGTTTCACATTCGTTTCTACAGACCACATTATTAAATAGATATTTTAAATAGATATTCAAATATTGGACAAATATTTTTTAAGCCAAATTTTTTCATATGAGAAAAATACTGGATAGTGTATACACGTACAATATATACAAGGACAACCATTATCTGTATATTAGGAAGAAATATTCTATTTCTACTATTAAACAAAGATTTAATTACACATAACCAGTATCGTTTAAGATGAAATTATAATTAAATTGCAACATTAATAAACACGAGGTATGGAACACCATGAAAAACACACTTTCCTTATAAATGAGACATTATCCTTAAGTTAGCAGATGGTGGTCGTGTTCTTAATTAAACCGTAATGAAAATAATTTTCGAGTTCCCAACTTCTCCTTCATTTCTATGGTAAAGTCGTTACCTTCGTTCCAACGTAAGTCATTACCTCCCTGAATTCTTCCATTGTTCCCATTACGTCTTATTATATCGTACTCATTAAACCTAGCTTCATTGTCGGCGCGATAATGCGATTCATAGCTGGCAAGAACTTTTATTTCGAATTTGCCCTGCTATGCAAACACACACGATACGAAAACACGATAGGAAATGACAATTAATTCTTGTCCTTGAGATGTCATTGGTCTCCTGATCGTAAAGAACATGTTTCTATCGGCAACAAGTATAGAATCGTGAAACAAAGACTGTACGAAACTCGAGTCACTTTACGATCGTTGTTCAGAGATAGTACACATTATTGTCGAACAGAATATACTTCTTTATTCAAAAAATTATTTAAATAAAAATACCACGTTTTTAAAAACGAACTAAAAAGTATAAAATAATTTAAATACAGATAGTTCTGAAAATTCGTGATTGTAAATTTTTAATATCTATGAAAATAATTGTAAGATTTCAAACGAAAAACATGGGGCGCATGCAATAGATAATTGATACATTTGCATCACGCTGCAAAAACGCAACGAAAAATGCTTCTTCCTTCCGGAGCGTATAAAACGTTAATCGAACAATCGCACGGAACGGTAGAGCGAACATGCGGAGAAAAAGAAAATCGTTTGTCACCTGTATCTCGATTGCGGCCGAGGAAAAAAGGAAGAAGGATTGGGACGATTTATTGGGAACGCGGTTTAATCCGCGGAATATTTACTGCGGAGAGTAAAATACGGGTCGGGATAGACGTAATTTTGCCGCATCGACACGGAAACAATTCCATCGTTCGGCCGAGAAGAACGAGTCCGTCGGCGAAACGTTCAACGAGCTCTGATTTTAATTTCCTACACTCCCCCGCGTCGCGTCGCGTCGCGTCGGTTGCCCGTGGATTTCGAATTCCCGTCGGCATGGCACGATCGATGGACGCTCGTGTCGTCACATGAGAACCCTCCTTTAATACCTCTCCCTCTCATTAAAGCCGTCCGCTCATCGCGAACGCGGAGTGTAGCATCCTAATGCTATTTACACAAGTGCTCCGTCGGAGCGAAAGGCCGTTTGAAACAGTACCATGGCGGCATCGCGACGATGTACCACCGTGCCACAATAAAGTATCCATTTGCTGTACCTCGTGTCTAACCACCATGAAATGCAAACATGTTTTCGATCGGTTCGGTTCGGTTCGGTTCCACTCCCACTCTTTCGTCGCGCCACCGAACTGACGCTACAGTGGACCGAGAACGCGATTTTACTGACCAAAAGTGAATTTTCGCGCGGCTCAGTATTCCAAAAAACTTTTTTTTTCTATATGAAGTAAATACTTCAAATCTTTTTGAATTATTGATAAAAATAATTGATTGAAAATCGTATTGAACTACTATTAAGATTAATATTAAACACGTCATGTTAAATGCCAGACTCTGTTTCCAACCTACCTGTTCCAGCATTAGTAAAAGTTCAGTGTTTTTTGCGTCGAATATGTAAATGATTTGCTACTAAATATTTTCAGTGCAAATTAGCATTTCTTGCCGATGGTGGCAAACAGAGTAAGAAATAGTAGATCGCTTATATTATTGGTAAACCTCGCGCGGAGTTTCTTACTAAAGAACCAGTTTCGCGATCCGGAGACTAGGTAGCCACACCGGCTAGGCGTCACACAGTGGGCCGGATCAAAAAATTTCGGGACATTGGTGCATAACTTTTGAACCGTTTCAGATATTGAAATGTGAGGTTTGAACTAAAAAATATTATATAAAATAATCTCTTTCGGATAATTTAAATCTTTTATTATTATTAATTACTAAAAAAAATATATGATTTCTTATTGGGAAGAAATGCTCTATATCATACAAAAAAAAAAAACGACTGAGAGAGAAAATATGGGACGAAACGATAAGGACATCGCAAAGAACTTGAACAATTCTGCCTGGTGAAATATGCTACTTTCAAAACGCTCAACTTTAAACGATCATTGTAACTAAAATATTTATTCAATTTCATCAATCTCTTCATTTTCGAGGTCCGTAGATCCTTACAAAGCAATACAAATTCATTAGTTAGCAAGTTCGACAAGTCGACTTTTTGATCGAATGTCCCGAAATTTTTCGATCAGGCTCACAGTGGCGTCAGTTTGCCAAGTAACCGGGCACTGTTTTTCGGGCAGTGTTGCGCACCAGAATTTGAACGCGTCGATATGAAAAATCGTATATCGACATGTCTATCAAAGATTGCTGAGAAGCACGAGGTTGGGCGTGATTTACGAGGTGCCCAGTTGGATCGGTCGATGCTCGTCGGCCCTGAAGGCTTACCTCGCCTACGTCCACGCCCACGTTTCCACTGCAGAAAGGGAGAGAGACGAACGGATAAAAAAGTAAAAGACAGCAAAAACTTGTCTCTATCTCTCTCTTCATCTGGATCTCTGTATCCCTCTCTCGTCTCCCTCCTGCTGTATATTCTCTTTCCGTTTATCCGAGCCTCTTTAAATTCTTCCTTTTTTACCCCACTCCTGCTTCAATCTTGCCCTGTATCCCCTCCCTTCCCCCCCCTCTCTCTCTCTCTCTCTCTTTCATTTTTCCTCTATATACTTCTAATTGGTTTTTTCCTTCTCTACCGTACCGCTGTTTTCTCTTTGCCCCCTCCCGTCGTTGGTCATCTAAAAATCTCATTTCGAGCTTATCCTAGTAGCACAAAAATATTGGATAAATATCTTTTTCAAATATTGGAAAAATATTTTTTTCTTACTTTTTAATTGAATGTTATTTAAAAAATATAAAGTAAATATTACAAAGTAAATATTACAAAAATTCAACCAGTGGATTCGCAAGGTTTTATGTCATAATTAAGTTAACTACTATATTACTGGAACAGTTTATAATTAACCCTGTATTCAGGCTAATGCAAGACTCTCGTAAAAGTATAAATATCACGGGTGTATCAAAGCTTGCGGTAATTGATCTTATCGGTGTAAACTAAGTTTTTATTAGTTTTTTTATTGTAAACATCGTGTAATAAAGCTTGCTCATAGTGTATTTTTACCTTCTGATTGGTTTAATAAAGTGTACTCTCGTAGTTTTTGTTGTTATACAGGGTGTCTCAAAAATGTCGGAGGATTTTCACGGGGGTTATTATGTATATATAATTTACAAACTCTCTCTCTCTCTCTCTCTCTCTCTCTTTCTCTTTATATTTACACATATTATAGATATATACCGAAAGCAAGATGGAAAAATGACATTCTTTTTAATCGATTGCGAAAAAGAAGGGGGTTACTCAATTCGATCTGTATGTGCCTTTTTTCGCTTTTTTTATTTCATTATACGAGCATTGTCAGTGTGAACGCCCCTTTGGAAATGGATCGATAAATACGAGCGACATCCATAGTCGTGCTCAAAGGAAGAGGAATCAGTTTAAAAGAGTCTTGAGCTTCTTCGATCGATGAAACTCAAGGTTTCTCTTTCATTCTACAAAATTGCTAAGTACACATTTGCGATTCCTTCTCGTTTAAACAAAAGGGAATTATTTTAATTCGATCGGCAAACACAAATTCTTATCTCTGATATGGATATAGGACTCGTGATGCAAATACATTTCACGGAATTCTTATCGTTGACAGGAATTCGCGTTCCACCATCAGAGGAAGTGGTGAAAATGTTGATTCAGTTGTGGAACAATAAATTTTCGAGTTTCGTTGAGTAGACTCGCCAGAAGATAATTTCTACAATTTTATAAAAATTATGTACACATTTTAAAAATAGAATTTTTTATTTATGTCTATTTTCTATTTTATTTATTTATTTCTATTTCTATTTTAGTTGTAGATTCGAGAAGAGATACTCAGAATAATGTTTGCGCTATTATTTCTGATAAGAGAATTCTGATCTACATTTTGGGACATTGAAATCATACATTCTAAATTTTTTCTAATTCACAGGCCCTCTATATCATTTTTTAAATTTAACAATAAAATTTATTTAACCATCCAATGTTTAGATATGGTGATGCATCTCATTTTTTAGTCTAAAAGAATATAACTAAAAATTGAAATTTCAATGCCATTGATTGTCAGTTCCCCGCAGCGACGTGGCCACTCAAGTTGGAAACAATGGAAACTATGATCTACTAAATTATTTCCACTGCTGTTGAATCCAACAAAAAATAACTAAGGGGAGATTATACGGTTCGAGGGCCGTGCATATGATAATGAAGAAAGAACTCCTCCGCCAAGGTCATTCCAAGGCCAACGTTATTCCTCTCATGCTGATATATCTGCCCTTTTCATAACACAAAATATGTGAATCTCAATAGTAATAATGGAAAAATTAATAAAGAAAATGTTAGATCATTTTAGATTACTTTAGATCAAATAGCCAGTGACTTTAAAAAGACAATCGTATAGCACAGTGATCAGATATAATAGAAAGATAAATTGACAATAAAAACATTCGAGATTTATTATTGTTTAAAAGACAGATTTTGAAAGTATGTAATACGTAAATGTTTGTTTGAGTAAAAATGAAAATGAGTTCTTCAAAACGTGATTTCTTATCAAACTGTTATTACCTACATATCTTGTGTATGTATAATTGTCGTCAGAACGAGTTTAATATTACCAGTATAAGAAAAAATGTATAATTTATTCAGTCTTAATCGACCATTTTGGGTGATAAAGCTGGTTGATTACTAAATTGGCAGCACGATATCGATCTGAATTGTATTTTCCGTCAACGTACTATAATCAAGATGATCGCGCTATATAATCTGCCTCGACTTGAAATAATGCAACAGAGTATAAATTACCGACGTAAATCCACTTCATGATGCTCGGATACATTTTCGTCTCGAATATCTTCAAATTATATTGAAATTATAAAGAATTATAGGTCTTGTTATTTACGGTGTGTTACTTTTTACACAAGGTTCTTTGCATTACAGAAGAAAATTAATAATCAACCACTCTCGTAACGAGTCAGTTAGAAACAAGCATTCAAGCACGATTAGACTAGTCGGACAAGCAATTTATTACCCTTGTTAGGGAGAAACGTAAATTACTTCATACTTAATTTTCAAGGAAATATTTTCAATATTCTTCAAATAAAATACTATTTTCTATTGAATATTTTATTTGATGCAGTAATAAAATAAAATATTCTATTTGATGCAGTAATTTTTGAGAATAAAATAATTTATTTGAGGCAGTAATTTTTTAATTACTATTTATTTAATAATTATATTATATTTATATTAATTAATTACTGCCTCAAATAAATTATTTTATTTTCAAAATTGTACACATACTTTAATAATAAATAGGACTAGCCCAGATCTGCAAGGATGAGACCGAAGGGGGTACCGGACAGAAGGTACATAATTTCATAAAGTGTCGTTAAGCAACAGCCTCTCCAGAAATAGATCGCAGTGTCCTGAATGCCAATGGCGTCATTAAAACTAGATCGTGCACTTTCTTGCGACCACTGACCGAGATTCGTGTTCCCACATATCACCGCGGCTTCTGTAATTCGAGTGTCTTCTCGTAATCCGCGGGTTTTTAAACCGACTTCAGGTGTCCCCGGCACTTCGTGTCCTCGAGCCCCGGGTATCTCGAGTATCGACAAGTATCTCACGTGTCTCACGTAACACGAGAGTATCGTCCCTTTCTCTCCCAGCTCTTTGTAGGGTTCGCACTGCTCGATACTACACAAGACTACATACTACAACATACAACAACATTCAAGTAGCCCAGACAGCATTTGCTACCTAACCCAGCCGCGCAGCCGGAGCAACACGCTCCGCATTTGCTCCGTATGTATATTCGAGTACGCGTAATTACATTCATGCGAACGCCAGCCCTGTCGCCTTGACATCTTTCTCTTCCTCTAATTTAATTCGCGGCCGGGTCGCAGCTCCGCAGTCCAACGATATCGTATCAAGTACGACCTGTTGAGTGGGACTCTCCTTTAATCACGTAACGACAACATAGCAATTTGTCCGTTCTCTCCAGCGGGTTTGGTATTATTTCCCTTGCAACGCGCGGTTCACTTGGGAAAGTTTAGTTTTAAAAAGTTTTAGTTTTAACTTGTTTGTTTGTATGGTGGCAAATTCTGCAATTGATTTTAAACTAACCTCTGATGAGCTAGAGACTTGAAATTGGATACATGGCTCAGAACTGGATGACAATGCATTATTCAAAAAAAAGTTTTTAAAAGTCTATACGTTTCGGAGAAAATAACAATTAAATATTTACATTTTCATCCCCCCGCGAAACTACGTGATCGCGTTCAGCGATTCCCACTCCGCACGACTTGTCCCCACTCCACACATTTTTCGTTTGAAATCTTACAATTATTTTCATAGCTATTAAAAATTCACAATCACACATTTTCAGGAGTATGTGTATGAGGTTAAGAATCTGTATGGGACTAGAAACAAATTACTTTATACTTTTCAGTCCGTTTTTAAAAACGTGGTATTTTTAAAAAATTATTTTTATTTAAATAATTATTCTGTTTGCTAGGCATTCTTGTTGCTTCCTACCAACAACTTCGTCGCCAATAGGAACGTAGCCGCGAATAGGAACGTTTACCTCATGCTCACCGCTCACATTTACTTAACACGTGTCTACGTTCTTCGAGTGCATACCAGATCGACAAGCGAATGTCTTCGATGTGCTACACTCGCGAATCCGCGAAGGTGAAATCGAATAACTCGCGCGACGTCCATCGAGCACGTGTCTCTCGCGGTCGTTGACCCTCACCGAGAAATAGTAAATTGTTCAATAGGCTCTCGTGTGATCTTATATTACTTCACTTTATCTTTGGTTTCACGTATAAAAATATTCAGAAACTAGACTGTGACAATTTCACGTTTTCATTGAAGACTATCACACTGAACTGTCACCCAGCATTAAAATTCTTCATTAATATCTACAAAACTACAGATTCTTTTTTATTTATTATTTTACGTCGCTTTCAACTCTTTTCTCTGAATTCTTTCGTACACCATTTTCTATATAAATTTCATTACATTAATTCATGCTTTTTTAAAATCATTGTTATACATTTAATAAATTTTATAATAAAATATTAAATTTATATAAAATTTGAGGGATAACAGTATTATGTCTTTAGGAAGATCATATTTATAAAGATGTTATAAAAAGGTTTATATATGAAATTTATATAGAAAATTTAATGTATAATAACATACATTTTATTGAGAGAGATACTAAATCCCCTTGGGTATGGCAACCGCGTTACAAGTTGTGACGTCAAAGCGTATTCGTATTTCGCAAGTCATTTGACCTTCGCGCGCACGTGTCCTCCCTTGGACATTGAACTTTCCTGCGGTTGGATATCCCTTCAGATTTCGCTTCGATAAGGGAACAGGGAATTTCATAAATTCTGCGGAAAGCTCGTTCGTTCGTTCGCTCGTTCTTACTGTAGCTGTGATTGAAAAATTATGGTGATTTTATGTGGGGCGCCTCTGTGCTGAACGGACCGGAGATCGTAGAAGGTCAATTCGTCGTTAACAATGACAAGGATTAAATGTATTGTGACCGTGGGTTGTACTGGAATGTAAGGTGACGAAAAAGTGTTTCGAACACACGCAACTATTGTGCGGAATAATAATAGCTAGGCTGCGGATGTTTATGCAACTTTGAATTTTCCTAGATGAATTTTAAACGTAAATATATAATTTAATCAGTATAAATAAGTAATTAATTTTAAATATTCTTAACGGGTGAGATTATGTTTGATTTATCTAACTAAGCAAAAAACTGGTACCATTTTGCATTTTTCAAACATCACATTACATAGATTAGTCGAAATTCTTTTTACAATAAATATAAGGCGTATTTATGCAATGTAATGTGCAACATTAACGTCTGTTTCGAGGAATTAATCTTTTCAATGGAATGACCAAGCTGCATGGTATTTTCGTCACCTAGTTATTTTAGTCACCTAGTGATTTTTGTCAGAAATGCATGAAATTCGAAGACTATTTATCAACTTGTGTATTCTGTTCAAGTCCTATGAATGCTCGTGTATGTTTAAGAAATCGACAATGTGGCAGGAGCATCCCCTTTTTCGTACAACGAATTGTGATAGAAGGGAGGAAAACATTCGCAAAGAGAGTGCCACGTGGCGACACTGGTGACATATGCTTTGTATCCCCTGACCTTCGTGCGATTGTATCGGAATGAAAAGGGAAACATGTAGAAAATTAGCTCGAGTCGTACCATTCACGATTTTGAGGAGGGTAAACTAACTTCTTAACATCAAATATTTCATCCACTGTATATCTTTCGTGAACTGACCAACAACAATCAACCTTCAAATGAAACCCTAGCTAGACTGAATTCTTATTATTTATAAATATTTATAATATATAATTTAATAGTACACAGCGTTTTGTGCTACCAGGGTATAAGCGTAGCTAAGAAATATATGAAGGGTCGAGAGTTTCAATTTTGTTGGACAATGGATGTACTAGAAGAGAACATTAACAACATTAGAAATATTGACTGAGTCGTAGACAAGGTCTATGAACCGAACATACCCAAGCAGAGAGTCCACCCACACGGCTCCAGGGAACATATTGTCTGTGAAGCTAGTATATCATACGAATATCGATCCGTGAGAACAGGCTCATGGCTCTCTCTCGACAGAGTACAAATCTCCGCGCCCCAAAGTGACTGCCACGCGTAACAGCATGTCTGTTTCCCTGAATCCTCCGATGTAGTAGGTTGTACCAGTACGGCGGAATTTAATCCCATTCGTCCGTTGTGTGAGTCAGATCAATTAGGACTAATCGTGTTGAGAAATTACAGATATCAAAAGCGAATCGTGGCACCGCGCCTCGCCTCGCCGTCTTACATAAAGTTAAGTATCTTTTAACGGGTACCGATCAAGATGATTAAGATCCGTACTGTTTAATCAAGAGAAACGTTCGTTTAATAAGGCTGGCGCAATCTTGTTTGTTTAAACAAGTTATCGGAATATCGATTCCAAAAAAAGAACATTAATCACGCGCGCAAGAGTCCAGAAAATCAACAAGATACTTATACGCAGGAAATCGATATCGGATTAGTAATAGAATTTTTTAATGCTTCCGTTAGATCCGGAAACATTTATCTATCAAACTGAGAAACGGTTGATAACACGGGCGCCGCACGTTGGATAAAGGCGAACCGAACTAATAGCATGAACGACTATGATGACGATTAGACAGCGGATTTTATGTGTTTATGAGAAAAAAATGAATAGGTAAAACAGTAAGTTAAAACAGTAGTTAAAACAGTAAGAATATTAAAAGAATTTCAAAGTACTGTTTTATTTTATTATCAACTTGTTGAATTATTAACCCTTTGGCACTTGAAATTATTTTTCAAGTTTGTCTCTAACAACTCTCTACTGTTGAAAGTGTTTTATTTGGAACTTATTTCAAAGTATAATTCAAATAAAAATTGAAAATAAAAAGTTTCTGCATCGATCGCAAGACGCAGGAGCTAAATATAAAATACTCTTCATTGGCAATTTTAATGTCGAGCACCCTAAGAAAGAAGCATCCTAGTACAATTATAAATTATTTAAATAAAAATAATTTCCTTAAAATACCACGTTTTTAAAAACGGACTAAAAAGTATAAAATAATTTGTTCCTAGTCCCATACAGATTCCTAACATCGTACAGATTGTTGTCCCCTGTAATGCTACCCCTTTCACGCTGCCAAAGAAACGATCTTCTTCAAGTGAATTTTGATCCTCAGGGGTGAGAGGTCTCGAGAATAACGTAGATGACACGAGACACCTGCCCAACTGTCTGTCCAATATTGAACGACTATAAAGGACACGCGACAGAACAGATTAATATGCAGTAGGAACCTGTCGCCGGAGTTTGTTAATTCTGGTCCGGATTCGAGTTATACGAGGCAAGTGTCGGTATTATCACAATTCTACTGATCGTCCATCAATAGATGGCAGCGATTTCGACAGTGGAGCGCAGGCGAATCTGCGGGACCCCCACTCTTACGCTTAGATTCTGACGGTCTTAGACTTACAATTAGAATTGGACAATTAGAATGGAAAAACAAAATTATTAATCATTCTCATATTTTTATAATCTCAGGATTTGAGATATTATTCTTTAGAAAAGGTAAAAATAACACGATTTTTCTTCTAACTCGTGAATTTTGACATGTCAAAAATTTTACATGTCACAATTTCAAAAAACGTTTAGTTTATGCATTAAGTAAGCGTCTCTTTTTTTTCTCTCAGTTTTCTTTTTATTCGTTCATCTCTATTAAATTCTGAGACGACAGCTTGTAACACACTTTGTCTGATATACATTCTGTATGATCTAAGGTCAGAGTTGGGCGAAAATTGTATTTAAATAAAAATTGTCGAATAATGTAGGCTTAATACTCACTTTTTTCGAAATTTTTATTCAAGTACAATTTTTGCCCAACTCTCTTTAAGGCCACCACATCGCTTTGTTCCAGTCACACTGATACGCGCATTCGCTATGTTCGTCAAACGATTCGGCCAATAGCGGAAGACGTGTAACGCGAAGGAGTAGGGATATCACGTGGTCCCTACAAGTTTCTCACTGCCATCTCCTGATGGACGATCAGTATGTAGAATACTTTGTTTTCTTGTTTTAACCCAGTCCATGTTCACGGTGAAATAAGTGCTTGCTTCAACTTTTTCGCAGACTTGAGCCGTGGAGGGAGGGAGGACGACTACTTCGTTCGCCATCTTCGACTGATTTTCTCTTTCTTTCCTAAAAACCTCGATATCTCTCTAGACCACTGGTTCTTAACCGGTGTTCCGCGAAATATGTTAAACATATTTATTTCTACGCGGGATATTTCTGTCTGTTTTTTGGATCATTAATTTTAGCGTTCCGCACATTTTGTCATATAATCAAAAGTGTTCCCTGACTTTGAAAAGGTTAAGAACCACTGTTCTAGACCTCTAGACAATTCTTACCGTGGCGAATCCTTCATCGTGCACGCTTCTGTTGACACTTCGTGCTTGTTAGTGGCTGACATTTTTCAGTTCCGCGCGGAACATATGACAACACGAATCGTTTTATACTTGTCTTAATTAGTAACAACATTAGTAACATCATTTTAATTTGTACCATATTTCTCACTTTTCTTATTCAAAAATATTCTTTTTAAACTCGCGTGTCATTGAAAAGTCTCTTGACTTTTTAGAAAATAAATATTAAATGTTACCTACACGAATACCTTTATTGCCATACGCATATATTATACTATAGTACACATACATGTGCTATACCTAATCCAATATTTAGATAATTACCATATCTGTACGAGAGCACACTGCACACTCTGATGCTTCACGGTATTCGGAGCGCATGCCACCTAGTTACGTGTAAAAAAAAATCATTAAAACACCGCGCGCTAAGAAATATGTAATTTATGTGCATTACGTATGCATGTATTACACAGCGTGATTCCAACAACTGGGCCAGGTTATAGACACTGTTCGAGAAAAAGTTGGGAAAAAATCGTACCGGAATAGTTTGTCTGGTCTAGCGACTCTCTATCATCCTGTCACATGATTATTCTCGCAATTGGATCAGAGATCTAAAGAAAAGAACGTTGTAATAAATCTTTAACAGATTTTCTTAAAAAAAATGCTATACAAAATTTAAAATAATGCTAAACTAATTTATTGTAATACGCTATCTTTAAAAGACAGTTATAGTTACAAATTGAATGAATAGGTTGAAAACACACTATGCGTACATAATGTTCTGTATAAAAAAATCGTGCATGACATATACAAATTAAAACTTTTCTATGACCAACTTCGTATACGTACAATATTCTGTTCCAATTTAATCTCTCTCACAAAGTATGGTCGAAGGTTCCGCAGGTCTGATGGACAATTAATTCTCATTTAAGTGTGCTATTACTAGCGCATGGACGATGCTTAATAACGCTGCCATCAGTGTATGAGGGTAATTAATTTCTTACAACGGCGTAATAAATATTTATTAAAATAGATTACAAAAATCTGTTATGGCCCCCGATACTTTTACATGCCACTATATGGGGTGGCACAAAATTCACGAGATAGAAGAAAAATCGTGTTATTTTTTTCACCTTTTTCGAAGAATAATATCTGAAATATTTATTTTTACGTATTTTAATCGCATTTGGAAAATTACCGCTGTGTAGACTAAAATTTCAGTATCCAAAGTTCTCGTCTTTTCATCTAGAATTTCGACAGTTTCTAGCGGAGTGTGATCCAAAGGTGTTCCGCTGGTCGACGAGACGATTAATGCCGATCTAACTGCGCCATTACCGGCCCGAAGAGCAACAATGGCGCAGGTGGTGTGTCTAGTATTTTCGGCCAATAGTGCGTACGCGAATCGTTCACATGAGTGAAGTTGGTATACATACCGTAACATACATATAGACGCGGTACATAAGGGAGGGGTGGGTTCGTTGGTTCACCACGGTGGAGCGAGGCTTCGCGGGGGTGGGAAAAAGAGAGAAACGTATAAAAAGGGAATAGGTAATACCGTGGGAAAACAGAAGAGGGTAATCGTAAATAGATGCGGGGTGGGGGGAGAAAAAAGAAGATACAGGAACGGGGTAAACGAAGTGGTGAGGGGGATGTAGCGATGATAAAGATAGGGAAAGGAGAAGAAGAAAAGCCTGGAAGCATGGCGAAAGGGGTGAGGAAGAGGAGGAAAACGTGGAAGGCAGGTTCTGCGCACGTGCGGGCCACCGGGCACCTCGATCGATCCTCCACGTTTCGAAGAGTCGTTACAAGCCCGAGTACCGGTACTCTATGAGTTGGCATATACCAACAGCCGTGTACTGTCAAACAGTCATAGTGCGCTACTCGAAAATTTTCAGCCATATGAAACTAAAGAAACCCTCCTTCTAATGACACTCCCCCTATCTTTTTCTCTCTCGTTACCAACGTATCACCACAAGCTGGCTGTGACTCCTGGATTCGCCATAGCTCGCTTGGATTCTTCCACACGACTGCTGACTGGAGAATATGCTGGAATTATCTGAACCTATTGGGGGCCGCAATACACGGGTAATCGAATGATCGCATCCACTTCCAATAGCAGACCCTTTATTAGAGGATATTGAACCTTTTAACCAAACCTCTCAGGGGATGGTTCACGGGGGTTGTTAACGCCGCGCTACGTTTTCTTCGTCTCTGTTATCTTTTACCAGATACTATCGAACCCTCGATAACTAGCACCCACCCTGACTTGGAAAATTCCGTAAGATAATATTTTTTAGACTCTCTCAGGATCTCTAGGAGTTGGAACGAATATTACTTAACCCTTGCAAAGCTTTGTGGTAGCTCTATGACGACTTCGGAAGACGATCAGATTTACGTAAAATTATAAATTATTCATACAAGCGTCAAACGAACGTAAAATTATCAGTTTAAACTAAACGCAGGATTAGATATTCAGCAGACAGCCTTCGTATTACTAAACAGAGTATTACGTCTGCAGAAGGGAAGAGAAAAGAAAAAAATCTTTTGCAGGAAAATATTAAAAAGAGGCAATCTATTAGTTCTGCATTGTATTAAACAATTACCATCTTTCTCCGAGTTTCTCTTTGCGAGTACTATAAATCCTTAACAGTCTGCTGGCGGAGCTGATTAATTTTGATCCAGATTGCTGCTTATCGCAAATGATTCATTCACTCTGCAATTCACAACGCATATTTTAAAGCAGTATATTAAACAGTATGTATATAATCATGATTGAATATTTATCAGGGATGAATGTTAGAATTTCGTGAATAATCATACATTTGTACTTCATACATACTTATACATATGCATAAGCATACATGGATTTCTTGTGGTGTAAAATTTCTTTGAGCTATCTTGTAACATAATAACCGTACGTAAAGAAATTAACAAGTTCTCGTTTTTTCGTGTCTTATTATACTGTACCACGATATGGCGTAATACAAATTACACTTCTGTCGCGAATATTCGAATGAATTAATTAATCAGGATTATAAATTTCCCATGCCCGAGAAATTGCCGATATTTTAACTTTTTAATTTTCGACTTATTTTAATTTTTCTAGAGGATGTGCATAATAAAAAAAAAAAGTGAAAATGAAATTTTTACTCATGTATTTCTACATATACAGGAAAAGATACTTGAAATGACCTTAGGAATCACTCCCCTCAAAGAGCTACGACAGTGCGAATATTGTCAGCACTATCTTCAAGATGTTCTACCTTCGCAAAAGTATACTATTTTAATGAGAAATATCAAAGAAATTAATGCTCGTGAAGAACTTGCATAATCGCAATGGTTTATTCTTCTATGAAACGAATAAATTCAAGTCTCGATACTTTCTCTTTCAGCGCGCCATCGAGCTCGCGCAAAATGGAAAGATAAGCCGTAAAGGGGGGCAATAAATCATAAAAGCGAAGAACTATAGTCGGAGCCGATGTACAAGTTTTTAATTTTCATCGCTGGAAAAACGGGGAACCTTGAAACCCGTTGAATATCGGTATTGATTTATTGCCGATTTAATGAGACACGGTGCATCTAACGAAGCAAAGGGGAGTATCGCACAACAAGCAAAATACTGTTCGGCTCCGCAATGGTGGCTACTCGCGACCGAATTAACGGGGAGTCATTCACGTCGAATGAAAAACCCCGGGTTCTGGCGAGCCTTTGATCGATTATTCATATTTCACAATCGATGTGTTTGTCTGAAAGAGAAAAAGAATAAAGCCGTCAGTTGCCATGGGAATCATCGGTGTCTTTGTCCCGAGTCGTGATGCACGTATTCTTTGTTGCTTTAATAAATCACCAATGATAATTATCAATTTAAGATCACTTCGTTTGGTTGATCGTATAAAATTCTTCAATCGTCGTTCCCACTCTTTTTCTTTAAACATGATTTCAAAATTAATACGTCAGCAGTTGAATTCTATGCATTTTTTCAAAATTCTTTTAATTTAACGACGTTTTTACATTATCTCAAGAGATACATTTTTGTTTAACTTTTGTCTTTTATAACGAATATAATTTTGCATAAAGACCTTGATATACTTAATTATGTAAAAATATGGAGTGGTTGTTTTTCAGCAGTTAAAATTATTGACGTAAGCAGTAAAGTTTTAGTTATCTCAATTTCCTTGGAAATTACGTATAAAAAAGTATTGACGTCATCGAAGACTCCAAAGTATTGTAATATAAAACATACATATATAGGGTTGACTGTTAGTACACACATACATGCATAGACCGTTCGTATTTCAACTGTATAATCAATATTCTTATTCTAATTTGTTGGTATTTAATAAATTTAAAATAGGTAAAATTAAAATAATATCAACATCAATAATTAAAAACATCAAGGTTATAATATAAAAATGAATTGCACTGTGCGACGAAACGAACGAGATATTATCATAGAACCTTTACTCAATTATTTCTGACGAGCATACGACGCGGAATAACGTTTTCGATTACGTCACAACGAGCAAAGAACGACGTATGCTGTGGTCTAACAAAATTGATTATGGACTGTTTATGCATATCTTTGCGTCACAGGAGAGTGTCAGCAATTCGATCGCCACTATCCACTAGAACAGACATGAAACAGCAGAACAAATAGAAGGAATCGTGGACGTTAAAAGTGTGCAGCCACGTAAAAAGAAGTAACGTGTGCTCGGAACGAAGCACGAACTCGATATGTTGTTACGTCTTTATTGCTTAAAACCGCAAGAAGCTTTGCACTCGCCTAATACCACATGTGTGTCACGTAATGAAAGGTGTCGACGCTTCTCTTAACCTTCGTTCGCGATACAACGACGACGACGCGACAAATCTGGTTACTCGACGGACTCGTTCGAGGTGTGTAGACAGTGGCAACCGACAGACAGAGTTAGGCTACTCAGGTAATTCGTCGTTATGTGTCTGAAACCGGACGAAGGCGTCGGCAGACGTCCCAAGCTTTTATCACACCTCTCGCGGTGTTCTACTTCTACACGGTTTTTACGAGCAGTTTGCATGCAACCAGTACTTTAAGTCAATTAGGGTGCTGAAGAGGCAAGAGACACCACGTGACATAACTAGCAACTAACTAGAATTTTAATAGATTTTGTATCGAAACATGGGTTTACGGGCTGTCGTTTTTTTACCTTATACGAGCATATTTTGAGCTGCACAAGGGTTCATTTGATAGAGGAAGGTTAATTGCACCACGCTGTGCCCCATCACATCAGTTGACAGAAAAATTTTTCTGTCAAGAATTGAAATATTCATAAACGTTTAACACATATAATTAAAATAAAAAAATAACATATATAATACACATAATATGCTTCTATTTATATGTATTGTATACTTTTATAAATACACTATATACATGAAGCAGGTTTTCGGAAGTAGAAAATCTGGAATGTTATGAAAAATGGGATATACATATACGAGACGAAACCTTGTCCTTGTCTCAATTAAAGCGGCATAGTTGTGGGAAGAATAACAACGTGATCCAGTTATTTTCTTGTTGCATCAGCGCCCATGGTCGTAGTATGAAAATAATTCGGTTAATAGGAACAGAGGAAGAGACGTAGACACGATGACAGATTTATCCGTCGTTTAGCAGCGGCGAAAAATAGCGGCTTTAATCCCCAACAAAATGAATGCCGTGATCTCGTTAGCCGCGATACACGCCGTAGAAATGAAAAACTCTCCGAATCGGATCGGCGAAACACGGAGACACGTAATTACCGGGTATTGCGGAGCCTGGGGGTTGATTTGCATTTCGATGCAATTACCATTCAACGGCGTAATCTCATTTACGTCAATTATTATGGCCCGCGAAAGCTGAGGAAATGTTGTTCCTGTAGGTTGCATACGTAGATGCCTCGTGTAACGAATATTAATTTTCCCGCTTATGTATATTAGTGTTTTGTGACGGTGATGGAAGCAATTTGCTGACAATTTCATACAGATTTTCTTTCCTTTCAATAATACCGACAATCGACGCAATTAGTTAAAATAATAATAATAATAATTAATCATTGATTTTAATTAATTATTTAATCTCTTTTGAAAAACTAGCTTCTAAATGTATTTACATGACTATTATTATTCTTAGCGGAAAATGATTCACGTAGGGTAGAATGGTGGTATTAAGAGGGGCACATTTATAATGATACGATTTACAAGAAAGATTTAACCCATTTATGTGAAAAAATTATTTTTTTCAGAGGTATGGGAGGTTGTTTTTGTGACGATCATTTACAATTTACGTCATAACATATGCAAATGGAAACGCAAACTGTGATAAAAAAATTGATATAACTATACTTATTGGTGCATTAACCTCTGCTCTTTAGCTCCGGATGCTGGTATTCAATAGAATTTTTACCGCACGCAGAACCATATTGCTAATCATCAACAAACCAGACGCGATTTTTTATGATATTTAATGTTCCTTTCACTTCAGTACTTCAGGCATTAAGAAGTACGAAATGCATGTAACACGTTCGATACATCGAGTTAGAACAGGTATATGTATACAGTACTTAGGCAAGAAATAATTAATTCTTCTCGTTCATTTTCATATATAATTAATTATTAAATAAAATAGCCACAGAGGGAGCTATTTAATTTAAAGAAACGAATATAACCGATAATATATATTTTACACCCGATAATTAGCTATTTTATAATAATTGAATTAGAGTTATTTTTATACACTAGAATTTAGAATAATTGACACAAAGAGCCCTAATTTTCAATTAAATTCGAAACATAAAAACTAACAAAATTTTTGTCCTTATTCCTAATTATTTCGAAAGAATAACTGTTTAAAAATCGCAAGAATCCTTCGTATATAATTTTGTGCATTTAAAAACATTTTTGGTAATCCACAAGATTATTTAAACCCGAATTTTACAGAGTCGTCAGATTAAGCCATGTCCCAACTTTACCTTCCCCTTCTACAACAGTATTCCCTCCGACTTCCGCGACGGCTTGGTCACGTGACGGGTTCCGTCTCTGTCGTGCATGTGTCGCAATGTCACGTGACTAACCCGATGGTGGCAGAGAGAGAGAGAGGGTAACCATTTCCCCTCGATTCATGCTCCCTCTCCTCATCTGGCGATGCTGTACACGCGTTCGTAATAGTCAGCCGGCGTACGGAATAATTGGCTACGTTTCACCATAAATACCCCTACGCATAGTATATTTAGTACCGGCGACTGACATTATGGTCGTCGAACGCCCACGCGAGTTGAATATTTAACTTGCAATTTACCAAACGCTGTAGAAAATAATCGTACGATTCTGTTCTTGATTTTCAGTCATAAGAGACATCATCAGCAATATCAGCAGCAGCATCAGAATCGGCAGCAGCAGTACCAGCAACAACAACATCGACAAAATCAGCGACAAAGTCAGCATCAAAGTCAGCTTCAACATCAGTACCAGGATCAGCAGCAAAATCGGAATCAGAATCAGCATCCACATTCACAACCACACGCGCACCAACACCAGCATCAACATCAACACCAGCATCAACATGCCTCCTGGCACAGGACCACTTTAGCATCCTGACCACGGTAACCTTGACCCTGACCACAAGCCAAGTATTAGTCGTGCTGTACATGGAGAAAGGATTTCCACTAGCCAAGAATACGTATCGACGAGATTCCTTTTGCGGTTCCGCCTCGAAAAGAATCCTAAAAGTGCTATCGCCGCGAAGGGAACGCGAAACGAACCTTTGATCAGTGCTGAAACACATCCAGCATCCACTTCATCGGCTTCACTGTGATTCTCTTCGTCAGAGCTGGTCTCATTGATCATCTTTGACGCCATAGGTTTCCCTAGAATAACTCTGTCGAGTGTTCCTGCCACTCTTCGCAATTTCTTCTGTGAACAGTTTCTATCGCGCGTCCGTTTAATTAAGCTCTGTTTCGCGGCCAATATTCTAAGGCTTTTCCGAAACTTATCATTAGACTGGGGATTTTTATGCAAAATAAAAATTGTCTGCATCGATTGCAAAATACGTGAGCCAATTAGAAGCATTCTTTAAAAAAAATGTTTACAGCAGAAACGAATTCTTAAATTCTTTTGATACCTGCTCTGGTACTTCGCAGACGCATTTATGCTATAGTAAATGCACATAACCTCCACAGTCTATGGATTACTTCGTTTCACTTGTAGAAAAGATTTGATGTTTTGTTATTTAATAGTTTCAGTGTCTGTTCGTTTGCTTTGTTAATACTATACAAATCTATTGATTAACATTGTATGTTTTATAACGCTAATTGGGTATACAAAAATGATAAACACGAACATTACAGAGCCACAAATCGTTTTTACGAAATTAGAGCCCGAGACAATTACAAATGAGCGATCTGAGCAGTCCGCATTTATAAATTTCGGATAATCAAGGATTTCGAATCTCGAGAACGTTTCGCTCTTGTTATTTATATTACTTTACCGATATTAACGATTTAATTTTGTATTTGAAAGATGTGATCTGCGATCGGTAAGTTAAATGTTGACAATTCTACATTGCCACGCTCGAGATTTTCTGTACCTTCTATGGACGAATATTTAGCAATGTAGAAACAACTATAAAGAATGTATTAATTCAAAGTCTGCATATCACATCCGTTTGGATAAGTTTCATTAATTACTTACATAGAAAAATTTGTTTTGCATTATTCCAATGTTATTAAGTTTGCTGGTATGTTCGCGCATACTTTTACAAATTATTGATCGAGAATAATTTATAGATGATACGTTATCCTTTATTTTCATGTTTTGAATATAATAGGAATGAAAGACTATGGCTTCGATGCAATATAAACAGTCATATGTATTCATCGGTGCTCGATAAAATGATAAAATCCTAAGTAATGTCAAATCGAACGAACGAAACTGCTGAGTAAACGCAAAATTTTGCATGTAATTCAAGACTAACGAACGTCCGATTGATATTAAAAATGTGTGAGTTGAACAAGCAAAACAGAATTTGAAAAAGAACGATAACACTTTGCCAGAAATTAGATTTCGTGGCTCGATCGTTGTCCTCGCAATATGGCGGGACGTGACTCACTCGTTCCTTTTAGAAGAAGTAGAACAATCCAGCGTAGCGAGTAGCAAAAGGTATTTACCAGCAGACAGGTAGAATGTTAAGATTCTGTATACATTGTCAAACAAGGCGAGGCAGTAACATGAAATTTGTCGGTACTCGAGTGTTTACGTATACTGCCTCGTTTCGCTGGACAAGGTATATTAAGTCTCGTACTGACCTGAACATTGCGCCGAACGATAAGCAGAACAACGAACCGACTATCCAACAGGACGAAAAATGGCACAACCGTAATCGATTTGGCAAACGCACTTCACAATCTACAAAAAAAAGATTATTACAGATAAATCATAATACAGATACTTTAAAAATATTAAAATCAAATATTAAATTATTTATTGCTGTCCACGTATAACATATAAGATAAAAGTCTTAATTCTTAAATCTTAAATCATAACACAGATACTTTAAAAATATTAAAATCAAATATTAAATTATTGTATTGCTGTCCACGTATAACATATAAGATAAAAGTCTTAATTCTTAATGAAAAACTTGTTAAATTATACCACAATTTCCTTCTTGTTGATGTGAGACAGGGCTCCGTCTCGTTGTTAGTTTCGAAGCGGCTTTGCTCGGACCAGGGTTACCACCTCTCCGGTTTTCGCGCGGAGTCTCCGGGTTTTTGAAACAAATCTCCGAGCACCGGTTTTATTGGAAAAATTTCTGGGTTGTAAAAAAATGAAATAATAGTAAATTGTTATGCATTGTATTGTTTTCAAGTATCTAAGAGTGTCTCGTACAGCGACTGTCTCATAAACATCCACATAGTCTAGTTATAGCTTTATGATTATGTGTTTTGTATACTATAAAAGTTCTCAGTTTCAAAAGCTGACATTTTCAAATTTCCAATTGTTTATGTCTGAAAGATCTCTACGCTTGTTTGCCGGACATTCGATAACGTACCTTTCTTTTTGCTTTTTACATCTCCAAATTCGAATGTGTAACACTCCGGTATTTACACGGTGAATAAGATGGCAATGCTGGGTATACTGCGAACGACTTTCAACCCACTTCAGTTTGGACTTACATATAGTTGCCAAATTTGAAATTAACGATGTTCCGGGCAGTACGTTCAGGTCCGTATGTAGCTGTAGAGATAAAGTGTGAACCGCGAGCAGATTGTAAATAAAACTCGCGAATTTCTCGTGCTGTGCGAAGTGCAATGTATCATAAATGAATGTATTTTCATCGGTATCCGACGCAACTGATGGATTACCCGCAAACGAACATAACGGTATAAGTTATCTTCCTAACGCAGTGAGATCGTTGTAAGTATTTTACAGAATTTCTGTTTGTGCGCACGGTCTTTTACAAGTTAGAACTTCGATATTATTATTATTATTATTATTATTATTATTATTATTATTATTATTATAAGCACACCGAGTTAAAGAACCGTGTACAGTGAAGAGCAAGTATCATTGTCATCTACAAGGCTAAAACTGTCCTCAGCAGGGATAATTGGAATTACAAGAACAGAAAGTATATATTTTATATGCTACAACTTGTTAACAATATTTTCAACTAGACCCTTTTCCTATTAATAAGTCATGACTGTGGCAAAGCATGAGATAACGAAGAAGATATACGAAGAAGGGAGATTTGACCTTGTAAATGACAATACATTTGATCTTTACTCGAAAACTCTGTACGCACTTGAAAACATTGCTAGTTTTACACTATTACTAGTTCAGAATAATTTTAGTCAAACACTATAGAGATATTTCTCATTTATTTCACTCTATCTATGGCCCACACATCAAAAGATATTTTTGTACATACGTAATATGCATCTTTAAACGAATACCAATCTTGCCAACGAGAAAGTACAACATATAAAATGCATTCAATGAAATTTATATCTTTATCTAATCGTTAGAGTTAGTCGATATTGTTGTACTATCTTACTAAGAAGAATGAAAGAACTTCTCGCGTTTTATTACTATTTAGTTGAATGTGGCTTTATATGTTGATCAAGATTTTTCAGCTTAAATGCTGATTGCATTAAACGTGTTGTATCATGAAAATTGTTAACTAATTAAATCATTGATAACTGCCAAAGCACAAAACGTGTTATTTAATTGATAGAATTGTAAAATGGAAATTGGGAGTAATGCTAGTTCTAACAAATACGTTACTGTTATTTAAGAAATGTGGAAGCTGCTGATTGTTCTTTTCGTAAGCTCGAAACGAATACTTTGTTTTCAAAACAGTACCTGAATTTTTAAAGAATGTATTCAAGTGCGTACAAACAAATACTTACCAGCGTAACGTAAATAAAATTGCAAACAACAGAAATTAATCAAAAGACGATTCATAATATTTAATGGTAAAGAAGTAAGTTAAATTGTAAGCGATACCTGTGGCCCTTTCAAGATAATGTCAAAAAAGATATATCACATTCGAGCAGACTGTTTTATGCAGCACGAAAACCTGTTAAGCGTATATATATCTTTGAATCAACACTATCGATTAATCTTCACAGAACTTTAATTATGTAGCGAAAATGGATAATTGTTGCATACAAAAAAATATTAGTTTTATTCTAAGCGCAAGATATGTTTGAGACCGTATGTTTCTTGTTGATTATTTCATTTGGAAGTTGCGTTTTACATTACATTTTGTTTTTTGCAATCAACATTACCGTTACTCGTTACGATCTGTTTATAACATAAATCATTCTTTTGTCGAGGTCTCGATAAACACGCGAAATAATGTGCAATAAACATTTTTATTTTATTTTTCAAACAATTTCATGTAAATTGTCATGGTAACAAGGAAATCCTTGCAGTCTGATTGAGGCAAGCATCTATCAAATATAAAAATAAATATTTCGCACATTGAGTGCAACGATGACGTAATTGTCCGTAATTTGAATATCGAGGACTCTATACCAAGGATCACAAAAAAGACGAACTCGGCATTGCGTCACTGTCGAAGCAAATTAGCAATTTGTCCCGCTACGTCTAAGTCGAGTTTACATGAAAACAAATATTTATTCAATAATTCGCGTGTATACGACGAAGCTATACAAGTTCTATAGCCATTCGAGCACGAAATACCGCAAAGATCATTGATACGATACAATGCGAAACATTTAAAACAATTTGAGTATATTCAGAATTTAAACATTTGAAAGTTTAACAAAATTTCGTAAAAATCTTCGACGTGCCTCGAAATCGATGGAGCCTTTCGTATCGCTTGTCACGAAGGACTTAATATAGCCGTCGCAAATTGGGTCAAATCAATTTTTTATAACCTAGATCCGTCGAGGTTTCAGTTGACCCGTGTAGATACTCGTTTGTTAAAACAGTTTTTTATATGTGGAAACGTGCTTGTTTCGAAGGTCGAAGAACGAAATGTCTGCATAATGATTACGTAAACATACATAATCTGTCGAGCATCAACAAAAGATGAAATAAATGCCGGAAACTTTAATAACGCGATTAACCGCGTGAAATATTAACGACCAATAAAGAACGAAACTAAACATTGCATAAAATTATCGAACATGTCGGAAGAACTACTGAATACGTTATATGATTTGATATAACACCGATCTGTAGAATAAGTGGGACAACAGGCCCACACGTCGATTAAATACTTAATTTAATGTGACTTATGTCTGTTGTAAGATCGAATTTAGCAGCTCGATAATAACGAAGATGGAACATTGTTTCTTCACGTATGCTGTAAGCACGGTAAAGCCTTGATCTAAGAAAACCCTCCGTGCGTTTGCTTAGAACCTGCGGTTCTACTATTTTCTTTGTGAACTTGCCGAACGTAAACAAAGACAGCGCGTTTTCAAGAAGTTTTGTAATTGGATTAGTAGTGGTTCATACCGACATAGATATTTACAGAGAGGATATTCGTTCTTCTTAGATCGTGCAGTTTCGATTTAGATCAAGGCTTCACTGTAGATTTATTTCGAAGCTGTTTGGATCATTCATTACGATACATATCATACCTATACAGTGTAAATAATTACTATTTTTTATCATTATAAAGAGTCCTCTGTGTGCTATACAAAATATTTGACAACAATAGAGCGGTAATTAATGAGATCAGCTTTGGTTTCGTCAAAATTGCAAGTAGCTCCGATTGTTAAATAAGTTTCCGATACTTTTAGCTTGAGCAAATATTTTTGCACATGCGATATGCCAAACATCCTTATCGATCGGATCAGATGAGTTCGAAGTACTGTACTTTCCTGGAAAAGGTCATTGGGTGTATGTTCATTGTATTACATTGTAAACTCGACTCCGACAAGTGAAATCGAAGCGTTTGAGACTTGGATCTATGGCACGACCATGTATTGGAAAAAACCGGCAAAAATGTGACTATGCGCGTCGAAAATGACGAAAATAGGTGCTATTCGATTGTTAAATGGAAACGAAAAATGTTTTTCGACGAACAAAAGGCACGGGAAAAGCGTATAGGTAGATCTTTTAGGTAGAAAATATTTTACATATTGTATACATAGGACACACAGATGTACCGCGTAACAATGTATGCACAACTAAGTGCACCTATTAAAGAAGACTTCTAAATAACGTTTCTCGGTGGTTGTCAATCATTTGCGAACAAATTTCGTTTAATAATCACACACTATATAGCTTCATCGAAACGATAAAAATAATAATACGATCAAATGTATTTTTTTTAAATTAAACCAATTGTCACTTCTTTCATATATTTTATTTATAACATAGAAATCTAAAATTATGGTTTAATATAATTGTTAATTGCTGTCTACGTAATAGCATCTAAGATAAAAGTCTTAATTCGTTTTTTCTTATGAGTTTGTAAAATATGATTCTGCCATCCTGTTGCGATGTTTAAATAATCGGATAGTAACAGCAATTTATTAATGCTGTATGAGGAAAAGAATTTAATTAAGTTAAATAGAAATTTTTCCAATTTCTATTATTTTTTTAACACTGGAAAATTGGAATTAATAATGTTTCGTATACTGTATTGTAGTATTGTAGTTTTGTATAGTATTCGATAACTGTATTTTGTTTATAACATATCCGTAACTTCCATAGTTGCAGATATTCTTTGCAAAAAAATATTTGTTTAACGTAGTTATTTATTGGTAACAATTACTTACTAATTTAACCAACTGGAAATACATAATATTAGCATTGACAATTTAACGATTGCTGATCTATTTATGGAATATTATTATTATTCGTGAACTTTTGTGACAAGTTCGCAAATATCGTGTGAACAAACAC
The DNA here is from genome assembly GCA_028455595.1 of Lasioglossum vierecki. Classification (NCBI taxonomy): domain Eukaryota; kingdom Metazoa; phylum Arthropoda; class Insecta; order Hymenoptera; family Halictidae; genus Lasioglossum; species Lasioglossum vierecki. Next base: position 25,985,476 of record CM052338.1, read on the forward strand.
CGAGAAAGCCGAAATTGTTATCAAACGGAGTACGATTTGCTCCACTGCACGATGAGAATAACAGACACCTCCAACATTTGTACCAGACGAGGTTTTATAACGGAATTGTATACTATTAACGCGCGTATAAAGCTAGATGATACATATTCACATTCGATGTCCAAATATAGTTCCCGATTTGCAGTTAACAAGTTGCCGTGTATTATCGTTGTTCTCTGAAGATTCACAAATACAAAGTGTCCCGAAAATATTGCACTTTCTTGAAAGAGGTGAGACTCCTGAGATCATTTGAAATAAATTCCTTCCTTTGCGAAAATGTTGTGGCTTTATTAATGAGTTATTAACGAAAAACACGAACCAATCAGAGAGTAGCTACAGAAGATCGTGACGTTGACATTGGCTGAATCAAAATCCGTCCGCTGTAGTCGCGACCCGATTGATGCGTGTTTTTCGATGATAACTCCTTAACAAAACAACTTCGACTAATCTCAGGAATCACCTCCTTAAACAAAGTACAATATTCTTGGGACACCCTGTATGCCTGATTCACAAACAAAGATACATATGTAGTAAAATGCAAGGACAGGTAGACGTGTCAAATAACTCTCAGCATATTGTGAGCAACAAATCTAATGGCTTACTTATCGACAAAATAAAAAAGTATCTTCTATGTTGAAAATTTGAAAATAATATTAAACAAAAGCAATTTGAAATTTGATAATACGTCTAAGCAGTGCTAGTATTTTTAAAGAGACATATGCAAAATATAAACATGGAGACAAACAATTATCTAGAACTTTTCGGAAAAGAATGAATAATAATATGATTATGTATTATTATTTGAACTTATTAATAAGTACACATTACGCTAATATCAATTATAATTTCGTCACTTTTCGTCAGTATTACCTTAATCGTTTAATTAACCTTATTAAAGTTGAAAAATACTATTTATTGTATATTGAACTATTAATAGAAACATTTTGTTTTTATAACATTGGTTAGAACTTTCTCGTAAGATCGGAAAATTTTCTAAATCTGTGAAAATTGCTATTCGAACGTCCAAAGGAAAACTGAACAGATCTGATTTATGAAAGGAATGCCTTGTATATTTTTATTTAAACATTTGTATTTAAGTAGCATTTAGATAGACTGACAAGAGACTGCTCGACATCGTGTTCACTGCGATCGTGGTTCACAATATTCATTATTCTCACTACCCTCACTACCACATAACATATGTGGAATGTATAGATTTGTACTTGTTTCTTTATTTATTGTTAGGTAGCGAACACAAACAAAAAGAAAATGAAGCCACAAGTAAATATATTTGTGGCACAAGGAAGGTCATAACTTTTCGATCGTCCTTGACTGTTTAGCCTTTAGATTTTATTAGCTACATAAGAACGACTAAAGCATTATTTTGTTGATATATATTGTACGACATTATTGATTATAAATCATGAATAATCTGTAAATATATGAGACCAACGCAACCTTGCCTATTTTTCTTGAGCATCCGCAATATCCTTATTTAATAATCCAGTTAAACAGAAGTACACATTATATTTACCATCTGTTTTTTTCGAATGTACATATTATTATTACAATGATCGATTTATTTAAACGAAAAACGACCATAAATCATAGTCTTTATGTCAGATCATGTCTATTATAGAAGAATAGTTTTTAGACCTGTTTTATTTAATTAATTGGTCAGTTGCTTTATAACAATCCCATTCATACAAAGTTTGTTATCGTGTAATACTTCGTTTCACGTGTAATAACAAAATGTTCTCAAATTTCTGTCATAAATGTTAGTGATTACAAAATAAGTACAGTATTTTCTATAATAAAATCTAATGTATTTAAATTAAATAAAAAGGGATAATAAATCAAAGATCGGTGAAAAGGAATCCCGTCACAGTGTTTAAAATTCGCGCCACGACGGAAAGTTACCACAAGATCGATCATTGCTTCTGACCAATAGCCATTGCTTTAAATAAAAAAATAAAAACAGAGATCTGATCTTAAAAAGACATTAAACACGTCAATACATGCGAATACGAGGTTATTAAAATTCTCGAAAACTAGGAAAGCTTCGGAAAGAAAGATCAGCCAGCGGCGAATTGTAAGCGTACGTTTTCGTTGGCGGCCATTTTGTTGAAAACACGCGCGCGCGGCTTGGCCACAAACAAAAAAAAATAGTGAGTGTGCTACGGTGCCGTTGAGTACGTTGAATTTTTCAATCGTGGGAATCTTTTGCGTCGGTTTTTTCCTGCCGGTTGTATCATAATCTTTGGTCCAAGTTCGTCGACAGTTGATATCGTGTTGATAGCGTGCAAGAGGCGTCGCTGTCAAAGAAACGTGCGAACGCGTTTGATTGGTCGAAACAAAAAAATCCGCGAATATACCGACTACATGAAATGCCACATAATGCGGAAGAAATTGAACAGTGCACGGAACGATTGGTTCAATAACGTTTGTAATATCTGTCTCTAGAAAAATTCGTGTTCCATTTGATATTTGAACGGTGAATATCCACGATGCCTACGATACGAATAAACCAGAGCCAGCATGTCGGAGTACTATAATGCATGACGCACAGGGAACACAAGCATGCACACATAAACGCACACTGCAACGTAGTAGAGGTCACTAGCCTTACGCACCACAGGGTCGTGTTCTCGTTTTACCTCGGTACCGTGGAAAACTTATTTTCAAGCATATCACATATTGTCCCGATCGGATTGTTTCCGTGACCGTCAGCCATAATGCAAAAATAAGAGCACACTTTGAGATCGCAAAAGAGGGGCAAAGGGAAAGAAAGAGGAGAAATAGAGAGAGAGAGAGAAAAGAAAAGAGACAACAGAGTTGATTGACACGTCCCTGTGGTTTTATATACTCTTACCAGTGCGCAGTATTTAATGTACCATCGATTCAATATTTTCTTAGAACGATAATTAGCTCTGTTTAATGTCGCCGACAGTCATTACCGTTTCGTTACTACGGTCTGTCGCTTCGCTGTCGTAATCAAATTGTCAAAGGGAGGATAAAGTGAGGTTATGAACGTGTCGGCCAATAATGTTATACTTCGATGGTGTCATTAAGTAACTTACAAGTCAAACAAATGTCACGGGTTTTTCGAAAGTGCGATTGATATTGTGATACAAAGTGCGTCCCTTGCTATACTCCGACAACATACGATATCCAAGGTAATTCGAAAACTAGTAACACGCAATTAACTTAACCTTTCGTTAATTATTCGCTTTGAATAATAACGCGTCAAGATTTTACATGAATATGCATTTTCTCAGCATGAGCCCTTAAATTTTCAATTAATTTCATTTATTTCTTTAGACAAACTCCGAGTAATTGTATTTCTGCAAATATATATGGTGACAGAAATGTTGAGACATCATTGATGCAGACAGTTTTTCATGAAATATCAATATATAAATAGTTGTTGTACGTTAATATGACGATTCGCATGCATTATTCTGATAATATTGCAAATTTCATCACTGCAATTGACAACTAGTGTCACCGAATATGCAGAACTATTTACATAAAGTTGATATGAAATTGAAAAATGATGCAATACTGATAATCAAAATCAACATACATAAATTTTTGTGTTTATATCTGCAATATATTGGTTTCTATATCCGTAAAATAATCCTAACCTTAAAACAATCGTAAATCGGCATCTACGCGATCGCTTTTATCGATTGTCTGTCGGTACAAATTTTTAATCCAAAATTATCTAATATATTATTTTTCTGTTTTCTAATTTTCCGTTTTTGTGTTTCAGATTAAGAAATGAAGAACTAATATATTTCCTTGAAATAAAGAATAAGTAATTTCATCTTTCGAGATGCGTGGACCTGCTCGCACGATAACATGATCTCATAAAGGTGAAAATATTATTAAGCTTGATTTCTTAAAATGTTCTTGCATGTTAAATTATTACCGAAGCATCATTGAAAAAAGAAAGGAACACAATAATGGCGGATACTAAAGTAGAAAATAAGGATTTGAAAAGCGCAAACAATGCGTTAGATATATTAAACGATGCAACCACTTCCAAAGATAATGTCGAAGAGATTAAGAAACATCTGGAGGATGTTCCCAGTGAAAGTAAAATGGAAGCGAATGATTCTTCCGAAAAGAAATCTGACTTGATCAATGATGTTGATCCAAAGGAAACGAAAAAAGAAATTGTGCTGGAAGATTCAAAGCCAACCAAAAGCGTGGCACCTAAAAGCGAAAACGAGCCTGGAACTTTAACTAAAGAAGAAGCAATGTTGAGTGTGGAGTGCAAAGAAACAGATCAGAAAGCAGAAACATCCAACTCTGACGAAACAATCACAAAAGTTAAAGATTCAGAAGCTACGAACAATGTTTCAGAAGAGGAAAAGACATTAAATGAAATATCAAAAGTGGTGCACGAGGGTTTCAATTCGAAAGATGGTTTTTGCTCTATCGCAAAGACAAAAAATTTGCAGGAAAAAGATGGAAATGTTGCTGACGATAGCAAGCAGAAAACAAAAGAAGAATCAAAAAACGAAGATGTTGTAAAGGAGACGCATAGTGAAAAAGTAAATGTTCCTGTAGAAGCTGAAGTAAAGCAAAATATAGAAGAAGTAGAGCACGCGGAATGTGGCATAGTAGGACCACCCACGACTGTTAGCGAACTTATTCATGAAGAAGAACTGAGAGCAGAATCTGCATTATCGACTGATTCAAAAGTTCAAGATCACGTTGCCGAGTGGGTTCAAAATTCTGCTAAAGGTGAAGAAATAATTATAGAAGATGATGAAGAAACTCCTGTTCAGCAGGTTGACGAGCAGAAAAAGAATATTAGAGAGAAGAGGACCAGGAAGAAGAAAAATAATGACATTCTTGCCTTACCCACTAGAAAATCCCAGAGAATTGTTAGCAACATCATCAAAAAGAGTATTAAATGGTAAGTAATGCCTATAATTTTTTATTCTAACTTCTATATAGATTTATGTTCGACGAAGGATTTTTATACATATCTATGTGTACTATTTCATATTACTTGAAACCGATGAATGAATACTCTTAAAGTAGATAACAGCTTGCAGGTTTTAATCTACTTAATTTTACTAAAGTAAAGAGCATTTGTAAGAGCATCGTTCAGCTCTTCCAAGTTAAAATACAGAAACGTATTTAATTTATTTATACGTAATACATGGAGAACACAACGATGCAGTTATTAAATCGTACTGGGAACAAAGTGTGTGATATCGTTAAAAATGAAAAAAGCCGTTCAATATATTAGAATACGAATACTGTTTATTACAGTATAATTCTGAAAATATTAGCTACATGTGATCATTTTCTGTATATACGATTGGCTTATAACTTTGAGATATGTCATAAGGATTTCTGCCTTCTTTATAACTACAGCAAAGAATTGCAAAGGAAACATAATTATTATATACAATTTTCTCTAGTAAATTTTTGATAATCTATAGAGGTTTTCTAATACTTGACAAATAGTGAGGCCTAAATAGTTATCATAACATAACAATACAATGGGCCATACTTAAGTGAACCTCTGCAGATATCCACAGTGAGGATTGCAAAATGAACTGGTGTAACTGAGAAAGATTTTTGTGCCATCCTGGTGGTGGGGTAGCAGCAACGATCATTCTCGGATACGTTCTCCGGCTGGAGAAACGGCTGCTCTCCAGATACTGACAAATTCGATCGGCGAAAGTGTGCATCGACACCGTCGGTCCACTTCCTTTTTTCGACGTAATCGCCGATCCTATCCGAGATTGGCGTTATCGGCCGATAAAGTCGGGATAAGAGGAGCATTGACGAGCGCGCAAACGCGCTCTAACGACGTGGAATCAGGAAAGTGGGAGAGGAAGGAAAAAAACGGGGAGAGAAATATTGACCGTAGAACGATAAGCAACGTGGTAGTGTCGATAACAGGATGACTATTTCTGCCGTGGTCTCCTTCCTCCCGCTTTACCTACTCCTCGGAGCACCAGAAGCACATCCTCTCTTCTGCTTCCACCTTTCCCGGTCTTTCCCTGTTTTCTTCCCGTATGTTTCTTCTTTCTTGAACAAACATGCAGCACCCGGTTATCTGCGAGATAATACCGATCAGTACTCGAGCGATGTTTGGTATCGTCGAGGCAGGAAATGCAACAAGAGCGACAATCGAGTTTGGTCGTTAACCCTTCACCGCTTGGAATTGTACTTCCTTGAATTGATTGGTTACTCGGAAATCTTCCGCTCCAACGCAATCCGACTCCTCGGTCCTAAATTATCTGACCACGGATTTGTTTAATTTAAACATTACGCTCGGGTAGAATCTTATAACCTAACCTAACTCTAGATCCGGGGACCTTTTACAGCTTTAATTATTATTTTTTGGTACTTCTTGGTACGTACTACTTGGTACGTTTAATTATCAGAAATTACTATTTTGACACTCTGTGTCAAACACAAATTATTGTATCATTTAGTCCATGTTATGATTATTGTAAAGAAATTGCGAGGCAATCAAATTTTTCGAAAAACATGGAATTTATTAAATTATCAGATTCGTTATGGAGGTTCCAGTTAGCCACGTTACATAAAGGTTAAACGAGACTAATATGAAGGTCATGACTTCAGTCATTACAATCTCGCGTTATTACTTCTGCTGTTTACATTTATGTTAGCGCCATCGATGAGATCTCACGATAGTAAGGGGTAGCAACATAATCCGCGCTGCGTTTTCGTAGCAAAATGCCGCACGAATCATTCATTAGCGTTGTATTAATGAATCCAATACAAGAAATCTGATAGTTGGAATTTCAGATCAGAAACACAAACTCGACACGGTTGGTTCACCGTGGAAAATCAAATCGAATATGTCGACTAATATTTTTCCCGGAAATTTAGTTTTGTGAAATTTTCAATTTCGAACAATCGATTTTTACCATGTTTCTTATCAATGTATTTTTGTTCATTATCAATTGAATTTTGTATATAAAATCAAGGTTTTTGGTTAGACTTAATATTATTGAGGTTTATATTGAATTTTTATATAAAAAATTTTATATATGTATGAAATATATGTACTCATTTGCACTCGTAATATTTCCACAAACTCCGACAATTGCTGGCCGTAGTTTATTTTAAATCATGCCAAGAAATTTTCTGGAAGCATCAGCCCGGTTACCCAGAAGACGAATTCTGCTTGCACAAAAGATTCCATAGCCTTGTCGACGCGTTCAGCGGCCATTGAGTGATTCTGTATACCGTGCAAGAGTATAGTCGTCTTTCACGAGTACGAAGGCAACTTGTACAGGGTGGTCATAGAATTACGGGTTCCAAATTTTTGATAAAAATTCGATTCTGGCAAAATGAGAGGTTGCTAAATCAATTATTAAATAAAAACGTATTATCTCTTTCTCAATTTCTTGAATATAAACCACTTGCTTCCCGATCAAAAGTATTCAAGAATTCATGAACACATTAGTATTGAAATAGTTAGTACCGAGAAGAGACATGTATATTGCACCAAATCGGCATTCCACCATTCGTGTGTCGCGCGATGCCCACAAACACTCGGCAATCAGTCTGCAACTCATTTGCCGCAATCATAAAGTAACTATCCAATTACGCGACACTACACGGTTCACGGTATAAAGTAAATCTCCGGACTGTTTACGCAGCAAATTTTACAATCGATAATTCTGAAAATCAATGTATAATCGATGCTGATCGCTTGTCGGGCTTGCGCATGCATTTCTACCTTGTGCACGGTTAAATTTACACGAGTCAACTACGCTTTTTAGTTCAGCAAAACAACTTGAGTAAAAAAAAGGATAGAGAATGAAAAAAAGGAAAAAGTAGACATGGAGTAATTTCTTCCAAGTAATTTCTTCTTTCTTAAAAGATATTTTTCCAATATTTGAAAAAAATATCTCCTTTCCTCGAGTATATTCTCTTTCATTCTCTACCGAGATAAAGCCCGCAAGCCCGCTAAGCACGAATCACCAAGTGGTAGGGGAGAAAAGTGGAGATGGATGGGTCGTGCAAATTTCGTGAAACTTGATTGTAACAATATATTTGATGAAGGTGTTCGCCGGTCGCGTAAACCTGAAATTTTAAGCTATCCATTGGAAATAAGGAAGAGAATTCGACTAATCATTGTGCCGATTGAAATGGAGAATAATGTGGGGGATGGATCGGGGAAATTTAAGTGTAACAGATTTAGCAAATTCAAGTGTGCACTGCTGTACCATAATTATAGGTCGTCCTAATTCCATTAATTATTTAAAGCGACCGTTTGCTTATCCGTCGTTTGAAAGACCGCGCGGCACCGAGGTCTGGTCCCAGGCCAAGGCTGGTCTCACCCCGCAGCCCGGATGAAAGTGGAGCGGTCTGCGAGAGCGGGAGGGGCGTTAATCCCTGCGAACGGTACCATAGAAACGGTACCGGTGGGATCGTTACGTGTGCCTGCAGACCGGCGTCGAGCAACCACTCCAGGCTGCTTCTCCGGTACCACCAGATACTCGCCGGTGTGCGTGTTCCCCATCCATGCGTGCGTGCGTGCATGCGTGCGTGCGCTTGTGCATGCGTTGGTACGTTCGTGTCGTGCTTGCTTGGTCGCTCGCCTGCCTGCGTGCGTTCGAGCAAGAACCTACGATATAATCCAGCCCAAGGCCCCCTCCTAAGAAAAGGGGAAGCTCTTCTTTGTCCCTCGGTCCCTCGGGCAAAGGACCGCAGCCAGATGTCGGCTGACGATCCTTGCGACTGCGTCGACACGCGCGCGTACACTTCCTTATCGGTGTACGCATGTGTACACATGCACAGCACACGGTGTGCCCGATGTATGTACATGCACGGCGCACGGTGTTGTGCCCATGTGTCTACATGCACAGCACACGGTGTGCCCGATGTAGGTGTACGCACGCGTCGCCCAGCCGATGCACGGTGCTGCTCCACGGGTATTGCGTATCCTTCGTGGGTATTTTTGGTGACCGTGTACGTGTTGGTTCCTTCAAGCACGAATTCCTGGTCGGTCGCCTTCGATACTCCCGACTACCACTGGAGACGCTGAGGAGGCCGAGGTTACAGCGCCGAGGCCGTTCGAGCCGTCGCTGTGCTCCTCTGCTGGCTTGGTCTCGTCTCGGGGTGTGCAATAAAACTTGGCCCGAACTCTCTTCGGGGGACAGGGAAATTAATGAGAATGAACGAGATGGAAGTCGTCTTCTCGCTGCCCAATTACTTTTACTCTTTTGTCACCCGGAGGGCTGAACGTTCACCCCCTCGACAGGCGCATGCTTTTCACGATTCGGATAGTGGATAGATCCATCTGAATCTTTATAGATATATATTCTTTGCTTGATTGTTTTGAATTTACGATCGACAGACTGCGGATCTTTATGCAAAATCAGAAATATGATCGCATTGATCGCAGCACACTGGAGCCAAGCAAAAATTGTACTTTTCTTTTAACACTAACCGTACCAAATACAAGATGCGACTGTACTATACATTGTTTTAGAAAAATTACAACACTGAATTCATTGAAATTTCTTGCAATTTCTATAACAATGTTTGTGCTTGAATGAATGGTTTCTGTGAATCGGAACCGACAAGAATAATTTTCATTTTGCAGGAGACACGCATTTCCAATGTATAGTTTCTAAATTGAGATTAGAACAAAATCTTATACCTGCTACTATACCTGTTACCTACCTACCTGGCAGCGAGAGATTTCTGCTTGTCAACTTCGCTCGGACACAGACGAGACCCTACTTTCGCGGTACAATATAATAATAACACTTAAGGTAGCTGGCTACTTGAACAAATACCCTAACTCCAGTGGTCGGCCAACTGCGGCTCTTTGGCTACTTGAGTGCGGCTCTTGCACGAATGATGTATTTAAAATTAATTAATTTGTTTTTTAAATTCTGCAATATTCCGATACGATTTTCAATCAATCAATGTGTTATATTTAAATTCAAAATAAAGAGGAATTTCGAGTTCCCGCCATCCAAGGTTTAACCCAGAGTCGCCAGATAAGACATGTATCCTCACTCTAACTTCCCCTTCTACGGGGAAAGGCCCGGATATGTGACGCGTCTCGTCTTTGTCGTGTATGTGTCCGGTACTGGCAAAGAGAGAGGGCAACTTTTTCCCCTCAATTCGCGCTTCCTCCCCTCATTTGGCAGCTCTGGTTTAACCTCGTTCGCGTCATAATCGGACTCGTCAAGTTCCCTTTCCCAATTTTCTTTTTATTTATATTTTTCTTGTGTACACGTATATAGTCAGTCTCAACTGTCACATCTGTTCGAGAATTCCGGTGCAATACGATTTTATTTTTCGTCAATTTTCGAATATAACGAAGCGAGTGAAAGATAGTAATTAATTACAATTTATGAAAATTCATTACAAAACAATTTATGAATATATTGGAAGGTAACATGGTCACCAGCTACAAGAGGTATCCTTAACAGTATCATCTGAATGATGTTGCCAAATATATCTGTAAATGTATTGATTTATAGTGTCTTCCTCTGCACCAGCACAATATACCGTCGTACACCCCCACATGATAGATACACCTTCCCACGTAACCGTTTGCTTTATACAGCGTGACTGAACACGTTCTCCTTTATGAAGCTAACACCAGGAACATCGATCTCGTGAAATTCGATTAATTTTTGCTTCGACTAACGAAATTATTTTTCTAGGAAAGTTCAATTTTAGTATCTCTCTGTTAATAACCGCTATAGGACAGTCTTTCTCTGGTAGCTTCGCGTGCAGATATTTCTGCAAAGTTGCATTTCTACATTGCAAGTCAACAGCTCCCTTGCGTTTTTCTTATATCTTTCAGTTATTTTTATTACATTTTTATTACAGGTACGAATTGTACAAGATTTATTTTCACAAAGTCCATAATTAAATATTACGTCTTCTTTCATAATATCTACTATTTGTTAAATCATTCTGTGCTAGATAGGTCCATTATTAACTTTGCTGTAATTTACATTTAATTCTAAATAACTTCAAATATATTGTTTAATTAAGAAAAACCTACTAACTGTTAGGAAAATTTAATAATTATTCATATTTTATACAACTGTAAACATATCAATCGATAAATAGAGAAAAATAGGCGATTTAGACTTTTCTAAAGTTGTCCAGCTAAAACGCTCATTTGGCACACTGTGGTGTGTGGCGGTACTAGTTTGCCAGTGGATGGCAAACCACGCTTGCCTGTAAAGGAACTCTTTCACTCGTATCTAGCCTCCTCGAGGGTCCTTCAATGGTATAACGGCCGTTTCTTGGAAGTTCCTAGGTATCGGAGACCGAAGTTCGCCGTTTCAGGCGGTTCCCCGAGCGGACTTGAAGGTTTTGGTACCTGCAGCCATGGAAATGCTTTGTCTTGAAGGGATAAGACGTTCCCCGGCGGTCAACTCGGGCGGTTTTCAAAGGCGAGGCAATACACATTTATGAATGTATTGCTGTAGCAATTTCCCCAGAAGGAGAAATATTCATTGAAATCTTCTCCGACAAAGCGCGCTCGGAAGGATTTGCTTGTGACAAACCTAAGCAGCTCGAGGTTATTATACCTATCCCTTGGGTTCACTGCGATTCCGAATTGTCCGTGGTTTATTATCGTGAAGGATAAGTAAGACTTTAAACGGTACCCCAAGTACCGTCTTCTCATTTAGAAGAAAATTGTTCTCAGCCGTGCTGATTCCTGTTGATCGAAATTGGTGGAAGGATCGCTCGGTCCGCCCAGCTGACCTCAATCTCGATCCGCGCGGATGTAGGGAGATCGAAGTCGAGTTGCGTAGGCCGCGAAATTTCTGGATCTGCTGGAATCCATGACGGGCCATTTCGGTTTCAAGGAACCCGTCGAGATTCTAGGACGAATTAAGATTAACAGGAGAGCGTGAGCAGCCGGCATCTTGATTACCGAGAATTAACTTGTCCTACAGATTCCTTGTCAAGGAATGAGACATTTGGTTACTCGTATATTGCTAAAATAGAAAATAACAATTCGGACATTCATGCATTTGTAATCATTTTCTTTATAGTAATACCATTCATAATAGGAGGATTTATAGAGTATATAAATCGCCGAAGCAAATAAAACAATAAAACAATTCGGAGGTACGTATAGTATCCTGCCGGGTGGATGCCATAAACGGCAATATTTCTCTGAGCCGTAAAAGCATAAAATTTTACCAAGCTCTGTAGAAAGTGCGATGAACAATGTTGCCGAAGAAAATGTAGCCAGCATTAACGTCGATATACCAGAGAAATGGTCTCTGTATACTTCCGTTCCTAAACTATTGTAACCTGCGCGTTTAAGGGGGGCTAGACAATCTAAAATTAAATTAAATTTTATATAAATTTAACTACTATGAAATTTATTGAATATATAAAATATCGTTTCCACAATTGCAGGCGTGCGAGGCGCGGCTTCTGATTTCTCGATAATACAAAAATGGGGGTTTTCAGTAGTCAAAAACACTACACAAAAACACATTGATCTATCGTCGTAGCTACATGCTGCTGAATAATGCAAATCACGTTTCGTAAACTCAAAAATCGAACTTTTGAGGGCGATCGCGACTCCTCGGTTCATCTGTTATCTAGCACTTTTAATTACTCAAGAACCCCATCTTTGCATTATCGAGAAACGAGAAGACGCATCCTTGCTGTCGTGGAAACGAGTTTACCACGTCAATGAAAAACAAAAGAGGAAAAAATGGCGTGGCCTTATTTTCAGTTTGTAGAGATTACTTCGCTCTATATACTTTGGTTTTGTGTGTTTGTAGCTAATGTTGTAACAAATCTCTTATCAGGTTTCGTGAATAAATAGAGCATCGTGGTAGTAGAGCGTTCGCCGGTTTTTGAAAGAGCCAGGAGGAGCGCGTCGGAAGACCAGGGATCGAAGGTTAGTCGCACGATTCAATAAAGCAGGACAATCTAACGAATAATTACCATAAATTATTCGTACCGGCGAATGCGCGTGTCTCCTGGTATATCGGTATCCTTGTTCCGATATATCTGGCGTGTAGGGTATAAATAAAATATTAGTGATCGAAGTCACGTAATAGTGGCGAGAGATCCTCGGCGGTGTGTCGCAGAGAGCTCGACCTGTACGACCAGATAGAGATCGAGAACGAAGACAACAGGAGGTATTATTACCATAAGCACAACGGTTCGCCGTCGACGATTCACCGGACACAGAGGCACGAGGAAAAAACGTATTGTTGTGTCGACTTCGACCTCAGGGGTACTCCGGTAGAAGGTGACGTTTTCATTGGCCTTTGATCTTTGGTATCCTGGTAACGCGGGAATGACGTCATCTCTGGTGATCCAAGCCTGGCCGGTTACCATCCGTTCTCATCGTGCAATACCACCACCCTCAGGCGTGCCTTCCAGCCCCTGTGTTGTGTCGCACCACCACGGTCATCCCCCTCCTGAAAATCCCCCTCGCGAATACGCCCTGCAAACGGGCTCTGACCCCTCTTGCGCTATCGCGTTTGTAGCAATAACGAGAGGAAAGAACGCCACGTCCCCAACAAGCTGCGAGACGCATCGGGTTCCATCCTCCGAACCGTGCACGATCATCCTTTCAACCCTTCCTACGCGAGGAAAAGATGGAGGCCGTTCGCAGAAATTCGGTGGTAGCGATTCATCCGATCCAACGCTAGGATGATCGAACGGTGATCGTCGCGTCGATTAGCTTATCGATAGACCTCGTCGGGCTAGCCAGGGGTGCAGTGTATGAATTTTTATGGTATCTGGAATTATTGGGAACTTGACACTCTGCAGAGACGATGCACAGCTGGGGTAAACTGACAAATTTTGTGTCAGAAACAAAGGAGTTTCGATAGAAATGAGATAGAACAATGATTTCTTTTTTTAATTAAAGCTGAAATATTTCAGAATATGAAAAAAATAGAGGGATTATTGTGCGAACGTTTTTTAACCTTGAAAATCTGTGTTGAATATTTTATATTCAAAATTAATATATACTGTTGAAAATTGTTCACTAATTTCCTATAATTTTTGCTACGAAATTAACCTCATTTCCCTCAAAAATTGCTTCTCTGTAAGAAGATTAGAGCTCCCAGTACACTTGCCAAAAATTTTCCGAAAAATCTGCATGCAAATATTCCGCGTGGCGTTTTGGTACACGAGTCTCTGGTTCCGACAGTGACTCTTCAGCGCGTTCGGAACGCGTCGGCTTTGTACCCGATAACGGGGACAAAGGAAGAATGAATTAAACATAACTTCGTACAACCGATCGAGTGGTCATACTTTATACATTACTAACGACGTAACTACACGGCGATGCAGTCGTTCAGTTCTTTCTTGGCGTGAACGCGAGACATTTCTTTTTCTGTAAAGTGGTATCAATGAAACAAATTACTATTTAACAATCTAATAACACTATGTTCTTCAGTTGCATCTACCAAATGTTCAGTTGGAGCAACAGCTGGCCGGATTTAATCGGATATTATGCTGATTTGACTCGTTAACACTAGATTTATATTATTAATTCACGATCATTGAGATGGTAACTATATAATAATTATTTATCTGATATGATTCTATATGATAATTTAACCCATCTGTTCTGGACTTTGACCTTGAAATTGTTCATCATCCTGGCGAAATATTCTGGTGATAAAAACTGTCAATAAAAAGAAATGGACTTGAGTGGGGGCACCCAGGAGGTATCCCAGATAGCAGTATGAAATTTTTCGATTACGAGGAAGAGGGTTAATAGTTGTTCGAGGTGATCGAGTTAGCAGATACGTCCCTTATAAATGAATCATTCGGTTGGAACGATCTTCCGGTATTTTTGGTCGTGACCTCGCGGGTAGACACATTTCTGTGTCGTGGAGGCGGTCGAGATCGATTCGGCTCATCAATGGGGCCTGTTGAAGTGACGACGGTCTGTGGCAGTGTCCGCGAGACATCAGCGTCTCTGCAGCGACTCGAAAGCATCCGTCGTGACGGAATCGGGAAGCCACTCGAATACTCCGGAGACTTGGGTAGAGACGGGGCAGGTTTTGGCAGGCAGGCAGGCAGGCAGGCAGGCAGGCGGCAGTCAGGCACAGGCAAGCAGCGCAGGCAAAGAGAGAGGGTGGTTTGGACTTCGGTTCGGATGGCGGGTATTGATCCTAGCGAACCTAGCAGCGGGGTAGCCGGGACCCCGCCTCAAGGATGAAGGGTGTCTCCCCTTCTCTCTCGTCCCCTCTCGTTTCAGCCCAACTGTCAGCCAGTGTTAAAGCGAGACGAAGATAGGAAGAACCACGTGAGTGGGGTGGTTGCCCCTTAAGAGAGAGGGGTGAACCACCTAGAGCAGCGTGGCCGTGTACCAAAGATACCATCCCTTAGGCCGCTGTAATAAGCGGCCGAAGTGGCCGGGAAACAAGCCAAGGGGCGACCTGGGGATGTTGGAAAATCTCGAGAAGCCAGGTGAGCTGCCATCGAAGCCACCTTTCCGTCGTTTTCGTCATCAATATTCCGCCACGTCGGTCCTACCTTTCTTCTGCACCTCTCTTTCACCGACCGCTTGGAGAACCGATGCCCCCGAAACAATTTTCGGTTTCCCTCGCGTCCACACCGGTTCCATCGGCGCTCCGTCTTCGATTGCAACCGAAACGCAACCCGCTCGACCATATTCGACCACAGGATACGAGTTTCTTTTTTCTTCTCGTTCGGATGGGTCTCTTTCAGTGAATATTAAGGGACAGGTGACGTCACGGCCATTATCTATGGCAACGCAGATACATTTTCTTGCGTGCAAATACCTCGGGCTGTGAGTCACTTTCTCCATTGACGTACTTCCTCGCCTGCTACGCCCGCATGCTCCGCTGATCATAAGTAAACAGGATTAAACACACGAGCGTGCTTCTGCTAACAGTGTTCTTTAAATAATAATTCTCTTTTAACACCGATTATTTCATAGACTTTCTTTCGCATGGAAATCTGACATAATCGGCACGACTATAAATAACATTTATAAGTCTATACAATGTTTTCATTGTGAATGGCTAAAGGGCGAGAATATGAGAAGATAAACGTTGGTACCATTTCGTAGAATCTACTTCAGCAAGGAGCACCTTTCGATCTACCGCGTGCTCACCAAGCTGCCAAACTACGCATGCTCCGTTCGTGTTCGTGGTCTCATACGCGATGATGCGTTAGCACCATTGAGTTCCGATTATGGATTTTGGTACACGGAACCAATTTTTCACGACGTATCGAAATGCATTCTATCCAAATCAATTTTTGCGACTCTAACCTCGTGACATTATAATTTCATATTATAGTATAAATTACAAAGTTTATCGTCGAATAAATTTATAATATGTCTGGGCTAAATCAATGAAGTTAACAATATAAAAATTAAATATCTGATTATATATATAATATTATCATGGAATTTAATGGAATAAAAATATTTAAGCAATTGTAAGAAAATGCAGCCTAGTAATTATATTTTGCAAAGATCATCAGCTGGAGGATTGAGGATTGATAGGAGGTGGTTTTATCACGTTTATCAATACGTTTTCCACCGGCACAATAATCTCGTATCAGTATCAATTGCCTGTGGAACGCAGACACGTTAATTCGACAATGGAGTCGGTTGTCGAGGAACAGCGTTGTCGTAGCTGATACTGTGGATGAATGCGCGACCGGAGCCTATCGTGGTGTATTTCCGTCTAGCAGATAACGGAGCGGCGCAGAGAGCCGGCCAGATTAAAAGAAAAACCGTCGAAGTCGCGAGAGGCTCGGATGTTGGCCAGCCCACGAAGAGGGGCCGGGTTTCGTTCGTCCCACGGAGAAGATTTTTCGACCTGCGGCCGAGTTACCGTGTAAAACCAGGGAACGGAGAGTCTCTCTTTGCAGCTGCGCATCCTTCTTGGTCGTTCTCCAGGCAGCCGTGTCTGATGGCCCCGAGACGCCTCGGCTTATTTCCCTCCTGTGCCAGCTGTGCGGAGCGCCCGCACACAGGCTGCCCCGTTCAAGAGACAAGCGTCGACGAGGAGGATGAACAAAGAACGAGACAGACTTATGGACTCCAACGCTGGAACAAGAAAGACGGCCTGATCGTTCTAGCCTTCTAACAATGAGAGAGATGGACAGAAGCATTGAGAGCGTTAGGGGCGAGAAACGTGCTCTAGTAACCAAGACGGATAGAGACGAACGATTCTGTATTGTCGGAGGGGAGACAGAGACACCATTTCCTTCTCGCTCTCCCTCCGTTGGACCAAGAAAAGAAAGAGGGGAAAGAGCGAGAGAGAGAGAGACAACACCGATCAGTTCATAGTGGGGTCAGGTTGCTGCTGGCTGAGGTTCGGAGAGGGGAGCGAGAGACCACCGGAAATCGGTCTGTCCTTATTCGAGAGCCCGCGTGAACCACACCGAAGCCTGGCCGGTCTCTTTCGTGCCTGCTTGCTTTGCTGGCTTGCTTTTGCTGGCTTGTCTGCTGCCTACCTACTTCTCTTTTCGATGGCTTCGCTTTGGTTCTCTACGCGGTTGCAAAAGGGACGCGCTGCTGCGGCACGCACCCAGGCAAAAACTCTCTATAACCACACCGCGAAGATCTTTCTGATGGCAGGTTTTTGGTACCAGGACACGTTCTCTGTCTCTAAAGAATCGTTCCCAAGAAAACGTTTTGTCGCCACCGGGTGATAGAGAAGCTACGTTGGAAACGTGCGGGAGATATGCTTGCTTTGCTGACTTGCCTGCCTACCTACTTCTCTTTTCGATGGCTTCGCTTTGGCTCTCTACCTACGCGGTTGAAAAAGGGACGCGCGGCTGCGACACGCACCCAGGCAAAAACTCTCGATAACCACACCGCGAAGATGTTTCTGATGGCTGGTTTTTGGTACCAGGAGGACGTTCTCCGTCTCTACAGAAATCGTTTCCGAGTTTCGTCGCCACCGGGTGGTAGAGAAGCTACGTTGGAAACGTGGGGGAGATATGGTTGCTCTCGTTGCAATGGTTATACGATACCGCGGAGGGGGAGAGGATTCTCGGACCGATGGGAAGTTGCGTTACAGAGCGTTTACTTTGGAACTGGAGCATCTACACCGTACCTTATTAAAGACCTTTTGTTAGTGCGCTTCGCGGTGGAATAGGGGATTATTTTTATGGCGCGGTAAAAATTACGACAAGTACCCACCCCCGGCTCGATTTCACCGTCTTCTTCCAGTACCTTCAATATTTTTATTCTGCCATCACACACGACTACGGATTTATTTGATTATTCGATTAGGTTAGGTTGCAATTGTCCTTTACAATTTTTACACGAACGTTAACCTCCTTAAATAACATTTTTGGTTTCTCTGATACATGTTTCCGTAATACCTGAAGATGGCACACGTTGCTTATATATTTGTCCACAAGTGACAAGGAATTTTCAAGAGAACTTGAAACTAGGTGTCTCATCTATTGACACAAGGAGTTAATAGTGTATCGTGACGATGAAGATAACGGAAGAAATGATGGTAGCGGATGTGCCAATATATGGTACCAGTCAATATCAGTTGAACGAACGTAATTCGTAAGACTGAAGGTAACGAGTAGTGGTGTGAACATCGAAGAAGCGTGAGGCAATGCAAACACACGATATCGACCGTCGAACATTTGCTTATACTTTTTATCTGGTTAAGGAGATCCGCCTATCATACGCGGAGAGCAGACTGTTAATACAGTAACACCAAACCATTAATCCCACTAATACACGAAGTAGCGTTTTATTATCTGGTTACGCGTGTCTTCATTATCAAACCAAAATGGCCGCCGTGGCGAACCGAGTATCTAGCTCTAGAGCGGACTGTTAATTTGTTACTAGCTCGCCCTTGAGAGTTCTCTCCTCAGACTAGTCCCATGTCTGAACGATATTGTATAATCTATCTCGTGGACATCTATATTTTCCGCGATCGAACTCGCGTGCACTTCAAAAGATTCTCGCTTATGCGCTTAGCAAAGAATAACCGAATGACGTGAAGTCATGCGAGTAATTTTTTTCTCTCCAAGTAATTGACTAATTAAAATGTATCGACGAAACTGGCATGTAAATCATCTTCTGGATATATACAGGGTGTTAAGAAATGTTTGGTCTCGGCAAGCATAGGTGTATTCTACATTTTCGGATCGATGGAGATCTGTAAAAAAAGTTGCCGCAGCAATTGTCCTTGGCCTCGAATTTCAAGGTTAAATTTTTTTGTTGGATTGTATTCTACGCATCATGAGGATAAAAAGTGTTCCCATAGTTCTCATAGTTCCTTTGACACTTTTTATCCTATATAATAAATCCTTAATAATAAAAAAAAGGAAAAAAAGCGTTCCACACACGACACGTACTTGGAAAAGTCTGTGCATCGATGCTTCACTTCGGAATCAATTTTCCAATCTTCAATGGCTGAGAAAGAGTCGCTCCATTTATTCGGCGGTATACATAGGTACACGTTCGTCACTGCACGATACTAAAATACACCGTTAATGGAGGCGACAGCATGAGTAATTTCCGGAGGAACCGAGTGTCGGATGAAGTATTTAAGGTATTGCAGATGATGAGGGTAGTTGTATGCCAACATCCCCGGAGACTCCTTGCTCAACGCCAGATCCCCCCCCCCCCCCCCACCCACTTCGCCACGTTTTTTCCATGTAAAAGGCCGCCATTGCTGCCACAGTATTGTCGCCTCGAACCAGAACGCCTCCGAAATTGTCTCGCAATTTTGCGAAAGTCCAGTTTTCTCTCGTTGTTCTCCCAAATCAAGAGGATCCACGTGATTGGATGAAGCACACCGGTCTCGCATGATCGGTGGTCGATTCATCGGGTTTTCTCGTATTCGGACAATTAGCTTGACTTATTGATCGTGTATGGCAATACAGTTTCAGTTCGGCTACGATCGAACGGGGTCAAGTTCTCCTTCCTTTGTACCACATAAGATGTCATGAGAACCTGATTAGCAGCAATAGGGGAGAAGTAGTAATGTCTCCGACGAGACAATAGAACTCTGTCTGGATGTCAACGGATATCGTGTCGAACGCAATCTATGTCGTCAGCGATATTCTGCGAAAGTGAAAACGTATAAAATTTAATGTTCCTATATTTGCCTGTATCTTTCGCTTCATTGAAAAGACATTGACATTTTAATGGAATAACATAAGACTTTTTATGATATTGTTAAGTGCTTTTCTGGAATTTAATTAATTAATTACGCTGAGAAGGTGTTAGAAATTATTGTGAATTTATGTAAACATTTTCAATGGTGAAAGAATTATTTATAAATCTCGGGGGGAATTATTTTTAAATAATAACGATGTATTTATAACTGAATATGTTATTAAAATATGTTGTGTGTCGATTGCGTTTGGTAGCAAGTACCGTAACGCATGCGAGAGACTCTTTGTTCTCCGTTGACGCCATTTGGTCACGACACGGCGACGACTTCCGCCATGTTCGCCAGGGCGTTCCTCATTGCTCTGCTTCATATTACAAGTACATTAAATACTTTATCTTCGAAATCTTTAATTACGAACAAACTTAACATTTTTATTCTTTGATTTATACTAAAAGCTGCAACAAATTTCGTCGAAAATGCTATTTCCCACGTCACTTGCATTATTTTATTAACAGCGTTCGTTATCGGCATTTGTGTCGCTGCTGACCTTCCTCGTTAAAGTGTATTTAACGCAAAATTTCTTCATTTTGAAATATTAACACTTAGCCCTCAAATTTTATATTCTCTAAACTCCTGAAACTTTCAAATTTTCTAGGAAAATTTCAAGAAAGTGGGAACGAATAAAATCTTATTTTCAGTGTGTAGTAGCTTTTCCAGATCCGAAATAATTGTGGGATTTTTAGAAACCATTTTTAGAAACATTTTTAGAAACCATAAACGCATAAAAATCCACAGTCTAGCTACAACAATTCAGCAGAAGGAGCTGCGCGTTATGCAGTGTACCATAAAGTTAAACAACAGATGTCTACAAAATTAATTTTACAATCAATTTATTAAATTCAGTAAATTTATTTCAACACTGGGCTCGATCGGAGACTCCATCTTGAATCGCATTCAGCGCAATCGAACGTCTCCGGTTTGCCTATTTTTAGAAACACTCTAAGATACCGCGATCCGGGAAAGCGTCGCGCAATTTTCTAGTATCGGGATCGAGTAATTCAAAATTCCTTGGAAGGCGACATGACACGGATAGGTAGAGCAGCATATTTCTTTCGAAGTACAGTTCGCGATACAAAGGCAGAAAAACTGCGACAATTCTCTCAACGCGTGTTTGCCCGACACGGGTACAATGGTTGTCCGTGGGTTCAGCGTGTATTCCCAGACAAAGCGGGGATCGTTCGTGGGGATGAAGAGAAAAATAGCGCGTAACCTAACGCCCTGCCGAGGACCAGGTTGAGGAAGCGCAGAAGAGAAGAGAAGAGAAGAAGAGAAGGGAAGAGAAGAACTAGGGGTGCGAGGGTTGCCGAGGAGAGAGGGATAGACCGAGAGAGAGGAGATCGGTAGCGGTTGGTTATACCGGATAACAGACGCAAGGAGGACCGCGTGGTTCGAGGGGTGGCGAACCCCTGAAGGACCCTAGTCGGTAGCGGTGACCTCTCCTCCCTCTTTTTCCCTGTCTCCCTGGTCTCTCTTCCTTTCCAACCCTGCCCCCTCCACGGCGCTCGTCATCCCTGCCGCGTCGGACCGGAGCGCGATCATTGGTTCACCGGTTTCACGCAGACACGAGGAGGCACACGCAGCTGCCACTGGCTGTCTCTTGTTCCACGGCCGGACCCGATCGGTCAGTTCAGAGGAGAAGCAGCGCGCGTGCAGTAGTTAACACGCTGTCTATCAGGCGCGCCGATATATATATATACACATAGTTCTCCATTACAATCGCGTACATACACTACGGTGCTTCCCCGTTCTTTTCATCCGCGCTGAAGCCACCTTCCGGTTAGGATCCGAACACCACGCCGGCGGGTTTCCGTTCTTCCGTTTAGTCGCGTGAGAGACGCGGCTGCCCCTTTGGTGCTCTATCGTATCGGTGACGGCTACCCACGAGTCGTGCGTAGACCGTTCGGCGATATTCGTGTAAGCTCGTCGGCGATCGTCGTCGGGCTACCGTCATCCGCGTCGCCATCTTGACGTCCGCCTACCAATCAACGCGTCACGATCGTCACGGAACCAGGAAAGGTACACGAGGCGACACCTTTCGCCGACGGCGCGGACCTGTCCCTCCACACGTGTTGCGGAAAACGACGTTCGCGACACACACAAACGCGTTTTTAACGGATCCCGTTGTTCTTACTCTAAATTGAAATACTCCTCCACCGCGTCTCTACCCTCGTGTCCCCGCAAACTGGTGAACGGTTCATCTACAGAAACTGGTGACCGCGTGTGACGTTTTGAATTTTCGAGAAAGTGGTGGCGTCTGTCGGTAGGCCTACGCACACATCGTTTTTCAGCACTCCGCCGTCTGTGCTTCCCCTCCCTCCCTCTCTCCAGTCGACCCTCGCTCTCGACCGTCTCTTTCGCTCTTCGACCCCCTTCTACGTCTCTCGCTACCCACAGTTCGCAGGGCGTCGCACGCAGGGCGGTACCGATGCCCTTTCGACCTCCCGCGGTCATCGAGAGTAAGCAAGAGTGCTTCCGTCGCGCGACCGTCTCGTTTCTCACACGTATCGCGACACGACGTCACGATATTTACAAAATCGAGGCTCTTCTGTCTGCGGCGTTCGTCCTTTGAAGATTCGCCCATCTCGCTCTCCGTGTACCCCTCTCTTTTTCGCTCGCACCGCGGCGCACGTGTCTCGTCCCAAATAAAAAGGATCGAGGGAACCCGAAAGAAGACGATCGACCAACGGATTTACAGTTTCCAATTTTCGCCACGCGCGATCGTCTGTGTGTACACCCACGTGCGCCTGTTTCGTGAGTGATACATTCGGCGGTGTCACACGGAGAATAATCCTACGGACCGGCGAAACGCATCTAGTCACAGTCTCGCTACCAAAGTAAACGAAGGCTCTGTCCCGGTAGAGTGCCACTCGACCTTCCGTCATTGGAGGAGCGAAACAACGGTCGGAGTGTGTCATTTATCGCGGAGTGGTGTACCGGTGCGCGCAATTGGAGTGTATCGGCTGTAAATGAAGGATTACCGGCGAGGCTGTTAACACCATCGTACGACCTCCTATCGATGACGAGGATTGCCGAGCGAACGGAGGCGTGAGGATGGATCGTCGACGATAGGAGAGAGAGACAGATCCCGAGGCAGTATCATCGAGGATGCCGCAGAACAGAGACGTTATCGCGTGTCGGCCTCGGTGTGCGTGAAAGAACGTGTGTTGGCGTGTGCGTTTGCGTGTGTAGCGGTGGTACTCGATTACAAGGAAAGAAGAGACGGATTAAGAGGTTAGGATGCCGCAGTGCGCCGTGGCTACGTGCCGGAATAGTCACCGTCGGACCCGTGGACGTCGTATCCGTTACCATCGATTCCCCCAGATACCGGAAGTACGGTTGCGATGGGTGCGCGCGTGCGGTCGCGTGCCCCTCTCGAACGGAGAGGTACCGTTCAACATACAAACCGCGCGTATATGCTCCCTCCACTTCTCGAACGATTCCTACGAGAAGGATATGGAGCACCTTGTGCTTGGTCTTCCTGTGCGCAGCAGGCTGCGTCGTGGCGCTGTACCGACGATCGGCGTGCCGGTGAACGTGCAGCCGGTCACCAAGATGCTGGTCGAGGACGCGAAGCGCTCCCTCCTCAAGGTCACCCATGCGAAAATGCTGACCAGCCAGAAAGTGACCGGCGGCAACAACGGGTTGGCCAACAGTAAGCAGCAGCACCATCAGCCGGCCACGGAAAAGCGGCAGCAGCAACAGCAGAAGCAGCTCCAACAGAACCGACAACAACAACGTGCCAAGAGCGGCAATCAAGTGAACCAGGAGCAAAAGATGGCGGGCATCGACGTGCTGCTTGCCCTCGGACTCAAACCCGCGCCACGGTGAGTCGCTTTCGCTCGCCTCTCGAGAAACGATTACGTTCTCCAGACGGAATTTGCGCGGAGAAGATCTCTTTGGTACCGGAAACGATTAACGAATTGTCCATTCTCGCCGTTATCATCTAACGACACGTTTTTTTTGCTCTCTTCGAGATCCTCCCGATTTATTTGTTATGATGCCCCATCGCGGGTTGTTGCTAAACAAAGGAACTTGTTTTCTCGGGATCCTTTTCTATTTAATGAACCAGAGTTTTGTTTCTTTTTCTTTCTCTCTCGAGCAGAAGCCGAGATATGGTCTTCGAGTGCCGACGTTCACTCTTCTGTAATCTTATTCGCTATTTTAAACACACTGGAATCGTTGCTCGCGCGAAAAGGAATTCGCTTGTTTCGCACGGGAACGGTCGCGATTGCGACCACGAAGACCTTTCGCGCGTCCTCTGGGAAACGGCGCATTGATCCACAATCGCGGATCATTCGAAAGTCTCGCTGCTGCTAGTTTCTCTCGTGTACCGTGCACACGACGGAAACTGGTATCGCGGAGAAACTCTCGACTGCCGCGTGTGTATTTTCACGGTTTTTCTACGAGCCTTTAGCACCAAGGTCATTGCGGTTACGTCTCAAGGTCACGCGCTAGGTTTGGCCTCGTAACAAATCCGAGGCCCCCAACGCGACAGTGATTGAGAACAATACGCGTTTATTTAACATGTTCTTTGATCGTGTTATGGAATAATCTGCAAATAACTGGGTATTTCAATTTCTGTTTTAATGATACAGCATGACTTACAGCGAATGAGTAGGCAATTGCATATCTTCTTATTCCGATTCGTTTTATCGGTTCTGATCGGAGGTATAAGAACGATTAAGAATTAAACTTCGGATATCCGGGAAGTAAAAATAATTTATTTATAAGATTCTATGCTCTATAATCCCCCCTTTTTTCCCCATTCGAAGCTCCAACGAGGGATTAATTTATTCTTGGACTCCCATTGTGCTCGCTCGAAGAAAAAAACAATAGCAAACGTGTACGTATCGTTTAGCCAACTTGCGAAATAAAATTTGCGTGGCTAAGTGACGCGCCTCGCGAGTTGGAGAACGCGTCGAGGCGGAAGGAACGTCTTTCTGAGAATAGTCCACCGTGATGATTCGACCAATGAGACCCTGCGGCTTTATCTTACTGGCGACGCACACGTGCAGATAATGATTTTTCAACGTTCGTTTTCGTTCGAAACGCTTTTCGAACACATCTTGCCTCCCTCCAACCTCGACCTCGCTTCTTCGTACTCTTCAGGGACTTTTGACATTGCAACAAGCCATTGATAATGGCAATTTTATTTTCACAAGGAGATTGTGGATATCGGACTGGAGAGTCGCGTTCTTTTCTGACTTCTTTGTTTGGAGGCCAGCCAACAGGTCATTAAGTGCCTGATTAGCTGAAATGTTGAGAATATCTTGGACTAAATCGTTAAATGAAAATTTTCTACCCGAATTGCAACATACTCGAATGAAATGGAAAATGATTTTCTTTTATAATACGTTTAATAAATTGAAAATATATATAAATATTAAATTACAATTAAAATTGTTCACTTCAGTTATCGACATATATAGTCATGCATAACAAGAATACAATAAATATAAATTTCCTTCGTTTTCTAATACGAATAACAAAGAAATTCTTATCACTGCATTTTCAGTTCAGTTATCAACATATATAGTCATGCATAATAAGAATACAATAAATATAAATATCCTTCGTCTTCTCATACGAATAACAAAGAAATTCTTATCACTTGGAGGTTATAACTGGTTATAACGGAGAGCAAGGTCATCGTATGCAGGATGACCCATAGAAAAATGACGGTGTTACGTGTCGAAAATTGTTAGGCCGCGAAGTACGTGCGAACGATCGTGGACGAGCGAGAACCGACCATCTTTGGTGTAGAAACAGCCAGACCCAGGGTCGTCTCCGCGACAGCGATTTGACCTACGGGCGACCTCGGACTGAGAATCGACCGTCCTCCTTTCGTCATTCCACCTCGTGATATACCGAAGTTTCTCGTAGAGCGCCGCGTGATCTTATGTGGAAAAAGCGGCGAGAACCGGGACAAGTTTCACAGACATATCCTCGACGGTTCATCTGCGCGCGCGTGTCCTTGGTCGTCCAAGGATCCTCTGGAGAACCACCATTTGCATCGTGGTCCTCCAAGAGAAAACACGTGACTGGTTTCGGGAATTCCAGCACCGGCCAGGCGATTTTTATTGCAGCTCTTAAATATCCCAGTGACCCGACCCGCTCAGGTCGGTGGCCGCCATATTCTCTACGGATTCCAAGGATTGTCGAATAGGTAGCTAAACGCGTTCTCGAAGACGTGCAAGAAGTACGTTCACCTTGTTATCGCTCGAAACTGATGACGATTTATTTTCGGGCCTGGATAACGTTGCACGTCTCTCGCGGTGCGCGCCTGCGCCCAACGTTTCTCTTCTGCCCGATTGTGCAAGCCTGATTTCCCGATAGAATTCGAAAAATCGATCGATCGATTAAACGGCAAGGGACACCACGTGACATATATATTCTAGGGTATTTATCAATGTTACCAACGCCTGCGCGGAGAAATATTTTTTTCGGTAACAAATATGCTCGTATAAGGTAAAAAAACGACAGCTCGGAAACCCATGTTTCGATACAAAATCTAGTAAGATTCTAGTTACTTTCTAGTTATCTCACGTGATGTCCCTTGTCTCTTAAACGGCGCACCGTCTGACAAGGATTGCTGCTCTCGATTCAAAGTACCGATTATCGTTTACTGGCACTCATCGATTTTATCATAAATCCACGAGATCGATGGAAAGCCAAGTTTTTTCCGATATATGTTGTACGCGTAGAATAGGCGATCGATATCGAACAAAATGCCGGACGCCGACGATCGTTTTATTAACCTAATTCAACCTCTGGACTCGATGCGCCGGGTGCTCGAGAAAGGCTTTCGCGGTCACGGACAAAGCGAGACCGGCTGGTTTCTGGCAAACGCAGCACCCGTCCTTGTCTTTTATCTTGTGAAATTCGAGAACCGTGTGTGTACTTCGCACGTTCGCCAGCGCTCACCATAATTATCGATGAAGTCGGGCCACAATGTATCGACTTTAATTTCGACCAGGTTGAGAAAGAAATACAGGGTGAGTCCGCAGAAACAGAACACCAAAATATCTCCATTACTTTTCGTTGTACAAAAAAACTTCGTAGGACAAAGTTACACTGTTTGAAGGGTCACATGTAACGGTGTAAAGGAAAAAAATTTCAAGGTCACCGATGTTTTTTTCAATGGAACGATATATTTTCGTTAACGTAACGTTGTAGTTGACAAAATAACGAATTCATCCATGTAATACAATATGACCTACAAATGATCTTCAACCCAAACAAAATCATTTGCTTTATTTCTGTTAAGCAAAATATTCAAAACTATTCCTCTGAGCTGCTATACATTCCAATGTATCACAATACACAACCAAATAACAGATTCGGTGTTGTCTGTGGCTGCTGATGTCGCATCGGTGTCACCCAAACGTAGCTGCTCGTTAGCCGGAAAAAGGGAAGACCACGGAGCACAAGAATCGTTTAAGGACAACGATGATCCTTCTAAGGGAAGAGGTCCGGGACACCGGGTTCGTTCCAACAAAACTTTGACGTGTGACCTCTGCACGGTTCACCAGCGCGCTCGAGAACGTCCTTGCCGCTCAGGGAGACCTCCAAGCAGGCGAGAACGCTCCTCCGATCGTCAGCGTCCACGAATTAGGTCGAGAGGAACGCGAGAGGGGTGGGAGAGGGCATGTTCTCTCTCGTAACCATTCGATGTCAATAATAATAGCGCGAGTCTCGCTCGCATAGAGTTTCCTT
The DNA here is from genome assembly GCA_028455595.1 of Lasioglossum vierecki. Classification (NCBI taxonomy): domain Eukaryota; kingdom Metazoa; phylum Arthropoda; class Insecta; order Hymenoptera; family Halictidae; genus Lasioglossum; species Lasioglossum vierecki. The sequence goes on from CM052338.1 coordinate 26,013,411, forward strand.
CTTCCCTTTTTAACCCTGCGCCGGCATATCTGATATTTCTTCGTTTGATGGCCCGGTTTCCGGGAAATGCGGGCAATTTCGTGTTCGAGTTTCGCGGCTAGGCTGGTTCACTTTCGAAATAGCATTGGTTAAAATCGTCGTCGCGATTATTGCCTTAGTACACAGAGCCGAACACTGGCTGGATAGTAAAGTTTATGGTAAACGCGGATCAGTCCTGTTTGCGTGAGGCGATCGGCACGATAAGCTAGAAGCATTCCTTGGTTCGTGAAAGATTGCACGTTATCGGAGTTTATGTGCCACGGATTTACGTAGTTTGTCGAGAAAGTTGACACGCTTTCGATTCCATACTTTTAAGTAAACAGAGGGTAAAGGGTGCTTCGAAATTAAATCCATACATCTTTTGCCGGGGCGAGATGTGCTCAGCTGGACGTGTTATTTTTCATTAGCTTAATTAAATCTTAGGGAACATTCTTTTATCCCTCAAATAAGCCCAATATATTGAACTATTTTATTAATTTTTACTTTAATATGTACCCAAAAATTTCTTTAATTAAAAAAGGAGTAAAATATCTTTGCGTGTTCATATCTTCCAAGTAAAGCTGTTTAGAGGATTCGAGCCAGAAAGAAAAGTCTCACCCGTAGCCGTTCGATGTCAATAATAATAGCTCGACTTCGACCGAGCAGAGGTTTTCTTCTTCGTGTTCTTCCCCACCTGCAACGCCGAGTCGACCTTTCCAACGCGACTTTCCGTGTACTGCGATGCTTATGTTGACCTCTGCGCTCTAACATTATTGTTCCTATTTTCGCTTTTGTAGTACGAGTCTTTGCACGGTGCCAATGTACATTATTTGTACAATATTTTTCTCATATGAAAAAATGTGATTTAAAAAATATTTTTCCAATATATGAAAAAGATATTTATGCAATATTTTTGTGCTACTAGGGTTGTTTGATGAATATTGACAGGTCGCTGACTTTGGTGAACTCGTTCTTAACTATTCCTTTTTACTCGCATAACCTGTAATAATCGGTCTACCAAGAACTGGTATTATCGTTGTAACCGGTCATAAGAACATTCGCATATGAACTCTTTTTGACTGAATAACAGTTTCTTTTTCGTGTAAGGTAAGAAAGCACAAGACTGGGTCAGTGTTTTCTTTCTTACAGGAGTGTCTCGTACATTTCTCACAATTATTAAATTTACAGCATATTTCTCGCTTTTGCGATCTTATCCGTATTCGCTCATTATACGTCATATAGTCCAGAATGTCCCGGGAAAAAATTTTAGAATTTTACAAAATCAGCAGCGTGGATCTCCACACGAATGTAAACCTCGCTCTCTCATAACCAATATGCAGAGTTCACGTAACTAATTATATACCGTGATGAAATAATATTATTTTGAATGATATTATATTTTACAATTATCTCGATTCCATTAGTTCAAATAATTGCGAAGTTGTCCTTGAAAATTATATCAGCTAACCGGATTATCAGGTTTGTGTGTCCAGTTTATACTTGACACCCTTTGTTGCATATTATTTGAACGGTTATATTTCGCTCGGCAACACGTGAAACGAAGAAATATGGAAATGTAAAAAATTTTATGATATATATATTGATATACTATCATAAACTTATTTCTGAAATGTTTCAACGCCTTGCATAGCGATACAACAGGGAATTCCTCCTCGCCCAGAATACCTCGTGTAGGGTAACCTCTTATATAAAAAATTTTCTTATATAACCTTTTGTATAAGTTCAATATCCATTGAAATTGCTATTACTCTAAATAAATCAACATTCTTTTTTGCATTCAACATAACGGTGCAAAAGAAATTATTTCAAATAGAAAATTTGAAACAGGACATCATCGATCCGAATGATTCTTTCGTGCATCACTCGGGAAGTATATTTCATCGACCTTTGACCCGACATCGGGCGATATTTACGAACGTATATCACTACGCAAAAGATTTTTATGCAAAATAATAATTTTCCACCAGAATTGCAACAAACTCAAATGGTTCAATTTACTTCATTTCTGAACATGTTTAACAGTTTCAATATAACATAACAGTATTTTTAAATTCTTCTCGCCCACTCATTTTTTCTGTAAATGCATAAAATCCGCTGTCTTACATATCACCAATAAATACGAGAAACCCTTTCCGTAGACATTTTCACTTTGTTCTATAGCAGTTTGCCGAGAGGAGGGGTGGGGGAGGGGCGGGATAGAAAATGTTATCTCTAGCGGAAACGGTGCAAACGTCATAAAGTTCGAATAGGACAATAACAATAACAATGACCTCGGGTAGAGGAGGTGGCAGGCAGAGAGGACAGTAGGAGATGGAAGACGAAAGCGCGCGTTCGCTAGGCGAAGAAGTAGGACGCTGCTACAAGGTTCCCTGGCAAGCGTTTAACCTAACCTAACCTAGCCCAATCTAGGCGCGGACGCACACGCGCGCGCGCGCTTCTATCTCTTCCCCTCTGAGCCCCGTCCTCCCCCTCGGAGTCACCGCATTAACCGCGGCAACCCCACCTATGCCGGTCGACCTGCTGCACTCCGCTCTCTCTCCCTCTGTTCGTCTCTCTTTCTCCTTTGCTATATCCGTACGGTTTCTACTACTCGTCTCTCTCTCTCTCTCTCTCTCTCTCTCTCTCTCCCTCGCAGACTTGTGCTCGACAGCGGTATTCGCTGTACGCGTCGTAGTCGGTCAGACATCCTTCGTCCTAACCGTAAATGCTTGAAAACTGGCTTCGCGTTCCTCGAGCATATATGCGACTCTAGCGGTTCTCGCACGGTCATAGAACTCTCGTCCGTGAAACGCGTGGTGGCACTAGAGCTGCCTCCGCTCGGAGAAAGCAATGAGAAGAAGGGTTACGTGATTCCAGTCGCCGGCGTACCGACCGCGCGCTAATCGTACCCGGACTCGGTGTCCACTCGTATCTCCCTAACCACCGAAATCGTTCTTCCCCGATAGACGAACGACCTTTGTTGACCTTTGCCGTTTCACCACCTGTTCGAGAAAAAAGAGATCGCAGTGAGAGTGTCGATCAAAGTGTTGCGTTCAGTGTTGTGTCGGCCGAGGAAGACGATCGCTAGCGATCGGCTTCGATCGTCTACGTCCGGCTGTCTCCGGTCTCCGGTGCCACCGCGGAAAGAAAGGAGCGTCACGACCGGCGTGCAACCACGCTCGGTGAAAAGTGTAAGTGGAGTGTGAACGGTGCTTGCGACGCGTGTTGTTCATGCCACACTCGGGGCCCCCTGTGTCAACGGTTTTTCTCGTCGCGAGGGCGAGTATTTTTTCGCGGGTGCTCGATTACATGTATCTACTCGTGAACCTTACTCTTCTTCGCATGGACGGATACTTTTAGGAAGATGTAACGGACTGCTGCCGCTGCTGTTTCCTCCTATACATGTGGAATGTATTGTACGTATGTACGTTGTTTGTGCACACTTTGTACAATAATCATCCGTACACTTTCTTCGAATTTTCCGAGAGATTCTTCAATTCACTTATTCAACAGATGATACACATCATGATAGATTTTCTCATTGAAATTATACGTATCCCGTGACCGACATAGAGACACCGCATCTCATGTTTCATCTTGTTTCGTGACACAGTGATCGTTAACACTGGTTCGGAGAAAACGCCAGTGGCGTAGGGGTTATTTAATGAAAATATCTTGTGTGATTATTTTTAATGAAAGCATCGTCTAATTTATTTCTGTTCTCGATAGTTGTATCGATGGTGTTTCTTCGGGTACTTGGAGTGAAACGGAATTTGTAGATTTGTTTATGTAATAGCTCGCATATAAATTCGATTATTTCTGAACACTGACTATGAATGAGAAGGACATCAACCCTGCGACGTGTACCGCTATGAAGTGCGTGCATTCAGCGCATCGATCTCGTAATCAGATCTTCGATATTTAGTTTCTAGCAATGGAGAACTGTCTCGACTTTATTTTTCTTCAACGCGTGCTCGTTCATCCAGAAGATTTCAGTTACCGTTTGCCAGCCGGTTTCGCTTTCTCCTTCGCTTTCGCTATCGCTCCAGCTAAACAGTTGGTACGCTCTGTTACTATTTCATGCATCCGTGGAAAGTGTGAAAGGTACAATAACCCTGGTTAAATACGAGTCCTGTACTGTGCTGGTATCTACCATACTGACAGTATCTACCGTGTCGTTCTTCCAAACTTTTTCACCCTCGGTAGTCGAGTTACAACCCCCGGGTAAATGACTTTGAGCAATTTTAATTAAACACTAGATATAATTAATTAGACACATTTCTCGAGGCATATATTTCATTTTGTTTTCAGTAATAATATCCTCGAAGAAAAATATAAATGAATAATCACTAGACAGCGGATTTTACGCATTTATAACAGAAATGAGTAGGTGTAATTTAAAACAGTATTATTATTGTTTTCAGTATAAATTTTGTATTTCGCATATATGTATGTTTATTTTGTATAAAGATTCGCTGTCTAATAATCAGATTGCACATAATACAAAAATAATTAATTTGATTGCACATAAATATAATTAAAAAAAAATTAAAATTGAAGATCAATAAAAATATCAATCCTGAAGAAAACATGTACGTTGAAAGAACTCTTTTCAGTTTTTATAACATGATGATATTTATAATTGAGTACAATTGAGATAGTTGATGTGTAATTTACAATTCGAATAAGTAATGTAACTTTCATTTACGCAAACATGTGTTTCACCATGCTGTATACGTTAAATCGATTTACTTATTAACAGAGTATTCTCCTAGGAATAATAAAAAAAAGGTTTATTATGCATCAATAAATGGACAGCGGATGTTATGCGTTTACGGGAGAAATAAATGGATGCAATTTGGAACAGTGAAAGCATTAGAGGAATTTCGAAATACTGAAAATATGAAGAAAGAGAATAAATTTCAATTCGGATAGACAATTCTTATTTTGCATAAAGATCTTTTATTTGTTGTCTATTAATCTATTAATAAATAAGATAAAAGTTAAGAGTAGCAGAGTTGAAATTCCCAGTTTCTTTTACAAATATTATTTTAAAAATCGTGTAAATTATTATTTCAAAAGTTGCGTGTAATTTCCATTTTTACGCACCACCGCCTGTACAAAAACGTAAATTTCCGCGGAGACTAAACAGTTCTGAAAGAAATATCAAACATTGGAACTGGTGAGAGTCGATTAAGATGAATCTCGAGGTTCGTGATAATCCTTGTGTTCTGATCGAAAGCCTCGAAGACGCGAGGAGAAGAGTTCGAGGGCTTTTTAGAATTGGTACCGTGAAACCTATATCCGCGTCTATAAAGTGCAGTGAACGCGAGCGGGTGCAACGAACTTGGTCTCCCCTCCACCCCCACCCGGTTGTTTTCTCTCTCTAACGGCGACCTCCCACTCTGGCGCGCGCGCACTCCACCCCCCTACCGGCCTCTCTGTTCCCTTATTGCGGACGAGCGAGTTCGCATCGCGTCGCGTCGCGTCGCGTCTCTCGTGGCAAACGAACCGTACAGGCGTAGCCGCAAATTTCGGCCGCTTTGGCGAACGCGTTTTCCGTCTGCTTTCGCCTTGTGTTTACATTTCATTCGCCGGGCCAATTCCGACTTTAAACGCTTACATTTTTCATAATTGCAAGCACACCAAACCGCCGACGAAGAACAAGTCCACAAAACCGGGCAAACGTTCCGTTTCGTTCGTCGCAACTCCCTAGTAGCACAAAAATATTATATAGATATTTTTTTCGGATATTCGAAAAATATATTTTAAGCCACATTTTTTCATATGAGAAAAATATATACATATACAAGAATAAAGATTATCTGTATATTAGGGGAAAATATTCTATTTCTAATATTAAATAAAAATCTGTTTTATAATGAGAAAAAAATATTTTTTTTCCAAATTTTGGTTTATTCCAAATATAAGAAATTTCTGCACGATCCTTTTTTTCAAATTGATATACAGAATGTCCCAAAAATGGCCTGAGGGCCATTTGAAGTAACTTTTTAAGGAATTATTAACGACTCGATTGCGAAGCACTCTTTTCAAGGGAATGCAGTATTCCTGGGACTATGTATATCGTTATCACGTTAAATTTTAAGGTTTGTTATACTGAATGCCAACAATTTGAGTACAACATTGTTTACATTTTGTAATCTCCATCAAGAGCTTAATAACTTTGTGATAAGAAAATCAATTAATATTGATTTGCATAACTCGTTCTCTCGAATACTCGGAAGACGTTTACTTAAAATATCTTAGTGACGTTTCTGGTTCTCCATTTCTATTTTTCTTTTATTGTAACCTTTAAAGGTCTCGCGCGAAGCAACTTCGCGACATTCGGGTCATCGATTTATCGCAAATTTTATGCAGGTCATCTAACTCTAGATTTCCTGCATATAGAAAGAAACAGTAATTTGGAAAATCGTACAAAATCAGATAATGCAATGTTAATTTTTCAAAGTATTCTCATAGAGATGTGAATGAGAGAAAAATCAGCTTGATTAGGTAAATAATTATATTAGACTTGCTGCATAATTTATCGGTAAACAGCGGATCTTTATGCAAAATAAAAATTTTCTATCTGAACTGCAACAAAGACGAGTGAAACAGGAATATATATAATAGTATTTTAAAATTCTTCTAACGTGTTTTCTAACTGTCCATTTATTAGAAACCAAGACAGCATGTCCTCTGTAATGCTATACTTTTCTTCAGCAATGTCTTTCCTCGAATCAGCTAGATTGTTTTCCTTTCTCTTTTTCTTAGTAAATGTACGTGCGGGAGGTAGGATTATTTTAGACATTTAGGCCCATACAAATTTCTCTGAAGAAATCATAAAAGTCAGTTGCTAGTTAAAAAGGATATTTTGTAGTTCGTGGAAAGACATAAAACTCATACCTATCTGTCTGCAACAACCGCAGGAATTTAAATAGCCCAACTTAGAAATGTCGATGACTGTCATTGCCAATATTACCGGCACACTGCAAAGTAAATTTTCTTAATTTTCCTTCAATTTAGTGATTGCAGAAAAATATTCTAATAAAAAAAAACTGAGAACAGTTGCAAAATAAGCTTCTTCTCTTATTTTACTACAATAATTAAAACATATAGACGATAATGGTTGCTGATAATTACATCGCAGATTTCATGCATTTATGAAAAAAAATTTTTTCTCATTATGAAACAGATTTTTATTTAATATTAGAAATAGAATATTTTAAGAAATATTTTTCCAATATTTGAAAAAAATATCTGTCTAATATTTTTGTGCTACTAGTGGAGTCACCACTAAAATACAGTTAGCAGCACTGCGATTTTCTAGCATACTGGAAATTGATTTCGGAAAAGGTCCGACTTTCGCGTCTGCAAAAGGTCTTCCGCGGCGAAAGCGTTAACCCCACCGCGTGGTCACCTTCTATTCTAGTGCGAGTGTAGCGTACCTCTTGCCGAGGGTAATCGCAAAACGGGCGCTCACGCTTGCAGATGCTACCCTAAGTTATCTTCATCGCTGGAGTATTCTCACTTCTGTTCGAAATTTAACACGTTGACATATAAAAAGGGACAACATCAAACTTATGCAGATTATTCTCCCAATTTTTATTACAATGTAATCTTGTAAAATCTTAATAAAGAAAACAAGCATTCTTATCGTTCCTGCGTTAGGAGTAAACGAAAGAACACTATAGAAAAATTTAATAAAAATTACGAAATATTTATATTCGATATAATTCGATTATATTTATATTATTTAATCGAACGCGTAAAATTAAGTAATTATACGGATGTACCTTTCCACCGATATCTTCTGCAACGAAATCAAAGGTGACCTTGTGCCGTGAAAACTGGGTGATTCCGTTACACAGAGTTCGAGTCGTTTATGCAATCCATCTAATTACACAGTCGGTGCCTACAACTCGCGATATAAACATTTATGTACACACTATCGTTATGAAAACGATAGTATAGCCGCCATGTCCCATAACGGTTTGTATTAAACGTCCTTGAGCTCAGTGGCATATATTTATTTTCTATTCAAGGTCGAAGGAAACTTATTAATTTTTTACCGAGCGATACGTAACATCATACATACTTTTCAATTTTCATAAGGTTCCCACATCCAGTTGTTTAAATGGCAGTCGTCAAGGTTCTGGCTCCTGTTATTTTTAAATATACACAAAACAATGATCAGTCGTTAATGGACAGCGGATTTTATGCATTCGTGACAATAAACGAGTAGGGGTAACAAATGAAAAAATTGTAGAACAAGGGTCGGAACGGAGTAGTGGACCGAAGATATTGTCGCGCCATCAGAGGCTCACCTCTAGCCAATTGTTAATGATAATGATCTGTTGCTTTTTCTTCTCGATCCCGTTGACATTTTGCAATATGAATCGGCAGAGAGTAGATCAAGGCCGGCAGCATACAGCACCGAACCGAAGGGCACAGGAAGCGCTTACTCATGGTAGAAATATTTGTTGTTTGCTTGCAGTTTGAACAAGATGCACGCGATGGAAGGTGTCGCTGGTAACGGGAAGAAGGTGGACTCGGCCGAGAAGACGAGGGAGGAGGATTCGTCGAGGGCTTCGCCGAAAGTTCCCCAGAGCCAGCAGAACGGAGCTGCTCTGCCGGAGGAGACCGCTGCGGCACCCACCACCGTCGAATGCCTTCGCTCGACCTCCATCAAAAAGGAACCCCTCTGTGATTCGGAGTCGGAGACGACGACCAAGACAACCCTATCATCGGTGGAAGCCGCGCAACAGAAAACCGCGGTGTCGCGATGCGCGAAATCCGAGACGGAAGGAAGCGGCAGGAAGCGAAAGTCCACCGATGGACAGTTGTCCTCGAACGGGAACCCGGCGCCGAAGAAATTCTGCCTCGAACAAAGGGAACAGTATATATCGTCTTTGGTTGGCTGTGAGAAAGTTACCGCGGATGAACTTGCTGCGAGGGCTGATCAACTTCGCGCCGAAGTGCAGGTAAATATATCTCAGGATTATTGTATATCAGGATTCGCCAAAACGGGACCATTAGAGATTCTAAAAAAACATAATACTGGTCAATCTAATACGCCCGACGGGTATATCGTTCCATTCGGCCTTTGCGAGTTTCGATAATGAGAAAGAAATATTTTTTTCTAATATTAAAAATAAAGATTTACGAATTAAAAAACGATTACAAAATGAAGAAGAAAATGTAAGAAACGTTAACCAATCAAAAAAGTTCTCTCGAAACAAATTCACTTCGCAATTCACAACAGAGTAATAAACAGAATATGTGGGCTACCGGTTTATTTGCAGTATTAATAACAATACGTTTTCCTCCTTTCTGTTCGAACGCAGGCCTTGGACGAGTTAGCACGTGCCAAAGAAATGGAATGGAACGAGATCCTAAGCATGAGGAAACTCAAGGAGGAGGCGTACCTGAGAATCGAAAGAAGGCGGCAGGTGATGGGATTCATGGAGGGCAATGGTCAGTTAGCGGACACGTTACCTCCGGCTAGCTTATCGCTCGGCCCTGAGTGGGAGAGCAGCGGGAACACGACACCCATATCCAAAGAGAAACTAAATTTTGGTTCGAAAGAGGACTTGCCCGAGGAGAGTTCCCGGGACTCGCCGGCATTCAAAAAGGAGAAAACCGGAAAACAATCGTCTCAGCGACAATCAACGCCTCCGAAACAGGGAGGAGAAAATGGTCGAAAACAGACAGAGGCGCTCAGCCCAGAAAATAGGCAGATCGGTGAGGGCAGGCAAGGAGCCATCGTCGACGTTAGGTCTATTATCGCTGATTACAGACTGAGACATCCTGAAATAGTGCCGCGAAGGTAATTATTTCTGTTCGTTAGATCTGTTTACGAAGGGTGTTCCTCTTTTTTTTAAATACCTACTTGAACTGCGAACAACCACCCTCGTGTGAACGATTAAACGAGTACACCATTACGGAGTTACCAAAGCTTCTTGTGGTGTCGAATCAACGGTGTTCTAGTAAGTCAAGTTTTTCTAGCTTCTATATAATTGTTTTCCAAACTCGTACTTGACTCAGTCTACGTAACTATCGGGCCAGTCATAATTATAGCTTTAGCGTGTATCGTAGGTTGTATTTAAAATTGTCAGTTGTACAATCATCTATCTCTAAGGATTAATTTTGTTCGTAATGCACAGTTGTTTGAACCGAATTTCATTGGGGGTACATAAATTGCACGTTTTATTACAATAACAACTACATTGCTTTGATCTTATGGAGTTTTCGAAGGGTGATTGTTCGGCAGTCAGCGTGTTGGAAGGATATTAAAATTATCTAGAAAAGAAAGAAATCTCTGTTGGACTTTTGTCTATTGTAATTAAGACGGGAAGTGTATCCGCATTCTATATGTGAAAATAAAAATTATAAGAAATATATGAATAGATCACAACGTATACTAATTATTAAGGCATTCCGTTTAACGTATATTTTTTATGGTGCAGGGGTCGCAGAATGAGAAATTCGGTGAACGTTGGCCTTGGAGCTGGCGGAGCTATGGTAGAAACGGGCCACAATGTTGACTCAAGGCCATCTAGTACGGACTCTTGTAAAAGCAATCCGAACATGTCTGATCCCAATAATTCCATGAGCTTTAAGGATGTGCTTGTACAATTTGCTAAGCTGAGTCAACAACAAGGTATGTCAGAATTAATACAATTTTCTTGTCCTGTACCGTTCACAATTTTAAGTGATTCTCTGGTATTAAATTAATTGCTAGATAGATACTTGGTCATACAATGCATATCATTTTTCTTCTTCTAAGAGATTACGCGTGACAAATGAGTTCGAATCTCTATAACTATAAAATAAGTCGAAATCATTAATTTTCTTTTACATATTGTTTGTCGTTTATTAAATCTAGTTATTAAAGAAATTTATTTTGAGTATGTCGTGTTCAATGTCAGATAATACTGTGTTGCACCGTTATAAAAGTGCACTAAGAATAATTTTGGAAATTTCTCAATTGTTCACAGGTGAACCTGTGAAAACGCCTCAAAATTATCCGGACGTGACGCTTCACCCCGTGGCGCCGTCTCCAGCACCCCAAAACACACCACCCCAGCAGAGCTGTTCATTGCTCCATGGTATTCTCACGAAATCACAATCTCCGAGACCTACAACTTTTTCACCTACTTTAGCTAGATTACTCACCGCACCTGAAAGAGAAAGGAATGCACCGACAGCAGCGTCCATGCCTCAGCAAAATGCGGCAACCCAGCACCTTTTGCAGGCATATCAAGGCTCTAATCCGGTTTCTATCAGCGACCTTCTGTCTTCTTCCAAGGTGCGTGTTGCCGTTCCATCAAAATGCAAATTATTTATATTTACAAATTGGTGGTGGTTTTAGGTTTTACTAATCTTCGTCGCTTTTCGTTTTCAGGCTCGAACTGAAATAACTATAACACCTGTCGTCAACACCCCGGTACAATCTCATTCAAATAATTTAATCCATGTGGTAAGGAAAATATATCATTATGTTTACTTTTTTAATGCCTACTATAACGTAACATAATAAATATCTTCATTACTGTTATCTCCATTATTATTTCTGTTACGCAAAATGTTCAAAAATATTCCCTTGAGCTGTTATACATTCAAATGTATCGCAATACACAACATAATAACAGATTCGGTGTTGACAGAAGACACAAGTATTTTAATTTTGTTATTCTGTCATAAATCTCACAGTAGCGAGTGTGTACAAGATGAATTATAATAATTTTTACCCTAATTTGATTGTAATATTATTTTGCAGGACGATGTTGAAGAAGAATCTGCAGTAATCGAAGACAGAGAAACGCGTATTTCTTCGGGTGGAAGGGATGCGAGAGAGGACAGAGACAGTCCTCCGCGTTGCCAAGGGTGTCACGAACGTGCAGCGCAATTCGTATGCGCTGGCTGTGGAAATCAGTGGTACTGCAGCCGTGAATGCCAAGTAAGATACACAATTTTACTACATATATTTTTTAATCAGACTCGGCTGTACTCGGTGTTGTCGGTGAATCGGTAGTCGAAATAGTTCTGATCTTGTCGTGTTCGCGTAGAAATTAGGAAAGTTCGAAGGTAGGGGTGATCCGGGAAAAAAGGGTGTGTTTTTAAACAGTGGTGGAAGTAAGAGTAGGAGTTCGTCAGTTGCTTACTAACAAGTTCAGTATAATTACTTGCAAAAATTTTCGAAATGTAACTAATAAATTGATTGAATTTCAGGTTGCTGCATGGGACGAACACTCGGAAGTTTGTTCTGGCTAAAGAAGGCCGTATATCGATCGGAAACCTCGTACTCGCGGTATCGAGTGAAATATACCTATTCAACTGAGAATAAATCTAGTCAAAAAAGAATGGCCAAGAATATACGGGTCATTGAGAGTACGAATAGACAGAAAGAAATGACGTGTTAAGAGAGAGCAGTGTATATTTTTAAGGATCTTCAGATATGTTAATCTGTAAAGAAATAAGTTTTATTTCATAAAAGATGGATCGACGAGTAAAGAATTGAGAACGTATCGAACTTCGTGGAGTCCGACGAGGAGGGACAGAGATATCAGACATCATCGGAGTTTGCGTTGAAACGGTCGTTGCTTCACTGTAATCACCGCGCGTTGCTTTTATTCGGTATCGGTATCAAACGATCGAGAGTCTTTACCAAGATCAAGAGAGTATTAACCCTGCTGAAATTAAGCATTTAATGTGTATCTTCAAAAAAAAAAAAAACTATAAATTGTTCACTGAATTCCTAATTATAATTCGCGTTAAAATATAAACGTACGTAAGAACCTTATGTATCGGATACCTTTTGTTATATTTTAACCAATGTATGACGTACAGTGTGTACTGCAGTGTAGTTGAAAGGATTTTCAACTTTTTCCAAAGGAAGCGAAGAGAAGGAGGTAGCTATATCTCGCAATGCTGTACAAAATTTTATACATATTTAGCAGGGTTGTTCAGCATCAGATTTTAAACGAGAACAGTGTTAGTGCCATGCGTAAGATTCGTTTCATGGTTAGCCTTTGCATTCTGAGAAAGATCTAAGGTTATAGGTTACTTGAGTGTCTTTATAATCCTCTATCACTTCATTTCGTTACTATCTCTCTTTCTCTATTTTTCTCTCTCTCTCTCTCTTTCTCTCTTGTTTCTTTTTCTAAGCAAAGCCTGTATGCATTATGATGAAAAACGACGTCGCATTCGTCGGTCAACAGTGCGAGATACATATGGACACTCATCCTTCATGTATTTTTGTCGTTCATTCAAGAAAGGCACGTAAGAAAAGATGCGTACCTAATACCATATTTTATACCATATTTGTTACCAACGTATAAATCTAGAATTAACGAGACGTTTAGCCTTAGTGTAGGATTAAGCTATTTCTTTTCCCCTTGAGCTCTTTCACTTGTTCGTTGGTAACGTATCGACACACGATCTAAGTTCCACTGTCTTCTTTTTTGTAAATTAGCATGTTACCCAAACGACAATTGTCCCTGACATTAATCTGTAGTCCAAAGTTCCTACAGGTAAACGCAACATTATATATATTTTTCCCAATTACGATGCAAACCAAAATAAAATAAAGTTTTTAAGCGCATATCTGAATCTCTTTATTACTCCTGACACTAACAGTAATGTCCGATCGTAAGTCATTTATCGGTTCTGTATTGTGACTCTTTTTTTCAGGATTTTAGCCCACTTCTCTTAGCCCGATATTCCCAACATCCGGCGTCCTACTTTTTGCATTGCGCCCGTGGTGTCGGTAGACACACCCTATCGGGTCTCCTCTGGTCCCTATGGACTTTATTATCCTCTTCTGTAGAAGGTTCTGTATTGTGATCGAAACATGGGCGGAATACTATTTTACCACGTTTTTATTAGCTCGCTTTCTTGTTTGTTTGTCTGTTCGGTGGCAAATTCTGCAATTGATTTCAAACTAACATCCTGATGAGCTAGAAACTTGAAATTTTTTTTTAAAAGTCCATACGTTTTGGAGAAAATAACAATTAAATATTTACCTTTTCCTCCCCTCGTGTTCAGCGATCCCCACTTCGCTCGACAACGCTCTCTACATTGCTATGCGCGCGCACTCTGACTCGTCCCCACTCCACGGGCCCACTCCACGGACTCACTTCGCCCCGACGCAGTGATGCCAGAACGTGGGTTTTTGGGATTTTCTCCTCCTCTGCTGCTGCCAGCTCAGTACCCCCACTCTTACTTCTACTGCGCACGCGCTATACACGAACGTACCTCTACTCACCGTGAGACTTACACAGGCAGAGTAGAGGTACGTTCGTGTGTAGCGCGTGCGCAGTAGAAGTAAGAGTGGGGTTACTGAGCCGACAGCAGCAGGAGGAGAAAAACCCACGTTCTGGCATCACTGCCCCGACGTAGCTCAGTATATTATATGATAGTACGTCACCAAGCGACGATCGGTAGTACATCATCGTTTTGTTTAACAAGTGAAATATACAGCAAGCTTAGTGAGTATACAAAGTATTAATAAAGAGTGATACAAGTTTTAACACAAGACTAAAAAGCAGAAAATAATAATTTAGTCTCATACAGATTCCTAACCTCGTACAGATAGTCCTGAAAATTTGTGATTGTGAATTTGTAATAGCTATGAAAATAATTGTAAGATTTCAAACGAAAAACGTGGGGCGCACGCAATAGATAATTGAAGCATCTTGCGCTTCATGGGACTAGAAAAAATTATTTTATACTTTTTAGACCGTTTTTAAAAACGTGGTATTTTAAAAATTTATTTTTGTGGTTTCAAATACCGCGCCGCACGTAGAAAAGGACAGCGACGCTCTGGAAGCCTCGGCACGGACGTGATACTTATCAAAGACTGCCAACCCCTGCGCTATTCAGCGACATAGGCCAAGTAGAGCCAGAGTAAAAGTGAGCACACCAGTTTTAGCATGAAACAGAACTTTTATTAACCTATGGTACAATATAATAATATAATATAATATTATTTATTGGTAAGCGTCCGCTCTACCACCCATCTAGGTGATCCAGGCGAGGGGGCAGCACTATATCGGGCACGGTCAAAACCTGGGCATGACCACTCTCATTTCCTCTCTGGTAGAAGTTACAGTGATCTGAAATATCACATCGCTAAAAGTTTCACCACCGACAAAAATATCAACATTTTATGTATGAAAATATAACGAATAAATAAAGGCAATGACATAACCGTATATATTTATTGCACCATATATTTTTCCCTAATGCCTGGCTCGACGCTGAGTTTCACTACTGAATTTTCGTGCCACCTCATTCGGTAACATGTTCTAATACAAAAGCTCAATTTTAGAGATTTTCGAAAATTTTCGCCAATTTTCGACAGTCTGACTTGCCGTTGAGTTGTACTACTGAAAATCAGATACCTCCTTCGATATCATGTTCTCCTAATACAAAGTTCAATTTTCGAGGTTTTCGAAAATTTTCGCCAATTTTCGACCGTCTCACTTGACGTTGAGTTGTACTACTGAATTTCGAAAATTTTCAGTCGTCTGATTTATCGTTTACTTATACTACTGTAACTAAAAAATTTGAGTAAATTGGAGAAAATTTCGAAAAGTAGTACAAGTAAACGATAAATCAGACGACTGAAAATTTTCGACCGTCTGACTTATCGTTTACTTATACTACTGAAACTAAAAAATTTGAGTAAATTGGAGAAAATTTCGAAAAGTAGTACAAGTAAACGATAAATCAGACGACTGAAAATTTTCGAAATTCAGTAGTACAACTCAACGTCAAGTCAGACGGTCGAAAATTGGCGAAAATTTTCGAAAACCTCGAAAATTGAACTTTGTATTAGGAGAACATGATATCGAAGGAGGTATCCGATTTTCAGTAGTACGACTCAACGTCAAGCCAGACGGCCGAAAATTTTTTGAGATGTCTAATTCTACTATCGTATATTCATGTACAGGGTAGGGAAGAAAGAACACATTCATTGTTGTAAGTAATATTCTTTATTTATCAGTAAAAGAGTACAGTATTCAATGTGTATCGTGGAGATGAAACGAAGGTGTCCAGCAGGATTGTGTTGAATCAGCACAATACCCGTGAAATTTTGCATCAGAGACGAGTGTAACTTATTGCGTACTGAAGTGCTAGGAACTGGAATGAACACAATTAGCAAACGATGGTTACAAGGAAGGCGAAATAGTTAGTTTTGAGCCATGTATCCAATTTCAAGTCTCTAGCTCATCGGGAAGTTAGTTTAATATCAATTGCAAAATTTGCCACCGAATAGAGAAACAAACAAGAAAGTGAGCTAAAAAAAGTGGTAAAATAAGGAATCGGATAAAGGAAAAATGAAATAATGATTATCAACCACATAAAGTTTAGTGTGATTTTATTTGATGACACAATAATTATCGTTATTTGAATAAAGGTCGAGTGCAATGTCGTACAGCGTATAAATACGGTACAAACGTAAAAAACCTGTAAATGCGACTGTATAATTGTTACGTTACATGCACATCGATTTCACGACGACATCGTGCCACCGACCGAAATCTGAAATCGGCCATGAAGCCTCCTATTGTTAAACATGTACAATATGTATAGTCTGTGTAGCCTGTGTTGCTCTCCGTCTTCGCTTTGGTAGTCGACACGATCCATTGAATTGCACACGAATGATTGATTCCCTTTGCTTCTTCGTCTTTCTTTTATTTATACACTTTATACGTCGCTGCCCTAAAAAGAGATCTCTCACAGGCTACCGTGGGACTTTCAATTGAATTTCCATCTAGCGTCATCGTACATTCCAATCGTATTTCGTATTTACAATGTTACATGACCAGAATTACTCACATATCTTACTGGCTAATTATAAACTTTATCCGTCATCGTACATTTAGCGCCGTCATCGTTAGGTTGTGTCTGATGTGTGTGTGTGTGTGTGTGTGTGTGTGTGTGTGTGTGTGTGTGTGTGTGTGTGTGTATGTATATATATTTATATTAACATTTTTTTGTTTTAATTAAATAGAGCTTTCGTAGCAAAGTATGTATAAATAGACTATTTTTGCACGCACACCCATCAGTGCTCACTTCGATCTGCGCTGCATTTCTGAAGGCGAGACAGTTACACTCCGTTTTGAGCGGTTCGTTTAATGAGATCCGTCTATATCGAATAAGATAAGCTATTACCTGAAAAGTAGTGGACGAGAGGAATGGCAGTTCCCCGGGGATCCTAAAACCTTGGCTCAGTGCGAAGCCGTTTTCCTTTTTTGTTGTTTACGCTCTATGATATAATACTGTATATCCCATCGAAATTTCTCGAGAAGAGTCGCGTTAAGCTACACCAGGCATGCACAACTGGACGATTTGAGATCTAGCTCTAGACCGAAGCAGGCGTTTTAGAGGCTCCACCCGTGCCTACTCATGGCGTTGGAATGGGATAGTGGAATGGAGTAGTGAAAGGGGGGGGGGGGAATGAGGAGAAGGAATGATGCCAGCAGTTTTGGAATTATCTGGCCACACTGGTTCAGGCATCGTGCGTTGGAGTCGCGAGGAGCGCCACCGACAGGAAGCTTGATAATGGGAGGAAGCAGGCGTTTTAGGCTGTGTTCATACAGG
The DNA here is from genome assembly GCA_028455595.1 of Lasioglossum vierecki. Taxonomy (NCBI): domain Eukaryota; kingdom Metazoa; phylum Arthropoda; class Insecta; order Hymenoptera; family Halictidae; genus Lasioglossum; species Lasioglossum vierecki. Next base: position 26,031,042 of record CM052338.1, read on the forward strand.
GCGCTGGCTTCTTGGAGCCAGCCCAAATGTCATCAAATTCGAGCGCAGGTTGACGGACCCCTGCTGTGCGTGCAAGGAAAACAGGTTTCCATGGGCCTGTTTCTCGCGCTCGAAATTTAGGACTGTTGGCGCTGGCTCCCGGGACCAGCACCTCTGTACGAGCGCAGTCTTAGAGGCTCGAGCCGTGCCTGCCTGCTGATGGTGTTGGAATGGGATAGTGGAATGGGTAAAGGAGAGAAAAAATCGAGCAGTTCTGGTCGATTATGGCGACACTGTTCGGCTCGTGAACCGGGTCGGAGCTGGCTGGCACACACAGGGTGAGGAGAACTGCAACAGTGTGCGTGTGAACTTGTGTTACACTTGCATGGTTAGTGGGTTCCCTCAGCATACGTCCGAGCTGGGTTTTTCGATTCGTGTGCTGGTGAGCTGCTCACGAGCCTCTCTCTCTCTCTGAGCTACGAGTTGTGCATGCCTGAGCTACACCTTACATTGGATCGTACTTTGACCGTAGAAATCTTATTCGTTTAAAATAGACTCGGTACTTCCGTAACGGCAGCGTGGATTATTGCATCGCGTGGTGACGTACACGCCTCTACGTCCCTTTATGTTCGAAGAACGTCCGCGTTTATGTCGTCTACTTGTCCCTTACTTATTTTAATTACATATCACACCGAGGTGCCTGACGCACGTAAAAATCTAGAATAAATATAGGCCAGTTGTAGGCATTGAAAAATTTTTCCTCGACTGATTTCTAATCCCTAATTTTGCTGGTAATGCACACCATTTCCCTTATCGTTTAAGAGCGAATGGAAGGACGTGTTTCACAGAGAACGCTGTACCGCCTATTGCCAAAGACCTCTTGGTCCTCATTAGGGGCGCGCGGGTTACCCGAAATGTCGACTTCTGGTCGAGTGTCGGGATCCTGAAAGTTTGTAATTGTCAGGGTGTATCCGAGACTACAGACGGCTGGAGTCCAGTTTGTGGATCTTAAAAATTTACGATTACAAAAGTACAGTAAAATCCCATTCTAAGTCAATTCATTTAGACACTATTTTTTGTGGCATCGTCGAACGCGCCGAACGTACAGAAGGACAATAAATTAAAGAAATTTTTCCAATATATTTGCCACGTTGTTCCGATTGAAATGACTCCAAATAATGGAGAGTATATGACTGACGCTTTCCTTATGATCCTTTAATTTAACTTCGCATTTGAACTTTTCGAGTACCCGAATAGAATGCAAACTTCCGGCCCGTCTCGAGGCGACCCGACATTTCGGGTATCTCTGCACACCCCTAGTTCTCATTAATACATTGACCGTTCCGCTACTCTCTTTGATATCTTCTTCTTATTCTTTCTTTTGTTCGTCGTAAAAAGTTAGAAGGAGAAAAATCTGTAATTGCGTTAATCTTAAAGTTATTAAAAATTTGCTTTTGATTCTTTTTCGTTTTTTTTTTCCGACGTCTTTAGATGCATCAAATTCGGTTGTACGTCCCAAACGGATGTAAATTCATAGCTGTGTTTCCGTCTCGATGTTACAAACTGGCCTCACACGTTAATCACCTCTGAAGATTTCATGTTTCGTTCGCATAAATATAGTGTCGAGTTACAGCGCCGATTCTACACCCCTGGACGACGATGTCGATGAACTCAGGTCTTCCGAGTGACGAGTGTGGGATGAGTCGAGGGAGGTGACCGAGTCGCTGTCGTTGCTGTGAGGACTCGAGTAATTAGCTGCTTCCTGTAGTCTCATTAGCATGTTCAGCTGCAACAGCGGTGAACGTTAATTAATTATTATATTATGTTACTCTCCTCTACACTCCACATACACTCCCGCTCATAATTTCTTTTTTTTTTATTAAGAAAATCTTTGGAAAGATTTGTTAAAACGTTTAGCAATAAAAGTTACTAGAACCAAGACTAGGAAGGGAACTAGAAAGGAAGAATGTATACTAACCAGTGGATCGCCTTCGGTGTCGCTGTGCGTGCTGCCGAGGCTTTTGACGCTTGATCCTCCGACGCCGGAAGTGTGGCCAGAACTGACGACATCGTAGCCAACGTCCTCGGGACGTAATCGAAGGAGAGCATCGCTGCCACCGTGCACCGCGTGCGTAGAAATCCACGGATAACTAGAAGTGATAAATTGAGCTGGATCTTCCCAGGAAGTGTCGCCATTTCCATTTCCACTGACGCGTCTGCCGTAAAGTGTTAATCCCTCTCTGACCGCTTCGACCAAGTACGGTATCACGGAGTAGTTCCACAGGTCCGTGAACCATACTTGAGAACCTGTTACTTCCATCGGACATGACAGAAATAGTCGTGGCCCTGGAAGTTATACATTCGTTATTAAGCGGTTTGCGCGGACGCGCAACGATCAGTTCTCACCTATAGTCACGTCGGAGCTACTATGAGTTTCTAGGAACTTGTTGAGATGTAGCCAAACACGGGGCAACCATTCGACGACTGCCGCCATTTCTGCATTCCTGGTCCCGGCACACTCGCGAAGCTCGTGCTCCAGTAGTTTCCGCCTGAGATAACGGCCCAAGAACCCTTTAACTGGTTCCATGTGGTTAGCGCAAAGCACCCACCTGCGAAGGAAAAAGTTTGCTGGTCATTAATGTGCAACAAGTATAAACAACAGTAGAACATAGTAGAAGATAGAAGATAGATTTCGTCGCTTAGAGATGCAAGAAGCATGGAGAAAATTGAAGGACGTTACAATCCCCTGATAAGTGGGATATGATATAATGGATGTTCAGCATGAAAACGTTTATCGAAAGAAAATGTAAAGTATACCTGAAGTTGTGATGTAACTGAAGATTTGTTGTGCTACAAGTTGCTTGACTCATTGTACCGATAATAGCTGGGCAAGACGAGTGCCTGGTACCAAGGAGGCCACTGAACAATTCCCCCAAGGATGCAGCGTGTTGCAAATTCTCGAGTATGATTACTCTCGGCAATTCGTCGGCTGCGTTCGAGTCGCATCTTTCGGCGATGTGTGCGAGATACTGCCTGAGTTCTTTGCTGGACTTGTGGTCAACGTTGAACGTGGCCACCGCTGCCGCGTCCTTTGTATCGTTATCGATATCTACCAGGGCATGAGCTAATTTTCCAGCCAAATAGCTCTTCCCGGTACCGCTGGGTCCACAAAGAATCACCCTGCGATGCTCGGTTAGCAGCGATATCAATCGTTGCACAATGGATCGTGGTATCAGAGTGTCCACTGCAAGCCACGAGTAACCGGAGAGCACTAGGTAAATTGTTTTCACGTGGCCAATCAGATAGCCGCAGGGAAGCAGTTCCGGATGCTGAGAGTCCGTGGTGCACCTACGTGAAAACACATTTAAAATTTATTTCGTTATTCTTAAACCTTTAAGACGAAACATATGTAATTATCTGCTATTAGGGTGACTCTGATTTTCACGTTAGAGTTCAATCATTCAAAAATAATCTCTGGAAAATTTTAGTGCTCATAAGTAACGGGAAAACGTGCCCCATATGCCTTACGATTTATTTTACGGTTTTAGCGATTAGAATTTTTGTTGCAGTTCGTAATTTCTTAAATAAAAAAAAAAAGAAAATTTATTTTACACACGTATAAACGTACCTCGAAGCCTCGCCAAGATGATAAGCAGCGACGCATTCCACACCGAGTCCAAGATTCGTGACAGGATCGACTCTTGTGACGTATTCCTTGAAGCAACGTCTCACAGTAGAGTCAAGAGAATCCCAAGTGGTTTTGTTACTGATGCAGACGCTCGCGATAACACAATGAGGGGGTTCGCCTATGCTCCCATCGGATGTGCTTCCAGTTACCAGATTATAATTGAAATTTTTCTCACTGCCAAGGTAGATAGCTACGTTAATTCGTTTCCCGTCTGTGTCTTGCTCTAAAGCTGGTTCTCCCGTTGCGGAGGTGGTCGACGGCACCACTGGATGTTCCGGTACGTTCAGGTTTTCTAATTGATCTGCCGCCGAAGTAGCATCGCCGTTCGACAATGCAGCAACGGTGGAAGCCACTTCCGTCATGCTGAAACGTCTGTCTGGGTCGCTGGGCAGAGAGGACTGCGACGATGTCAAGGACTTCGATGTTACCAATCTCTGGAGGCGTTCGTTATTTTGCTTCAAATTCAGCATCTCGTTCTGGAAAAGGGAATCACGCTATTAACGTTAACACGCATTACCGACCGGTGATTATTGCATAATTTTGAAAAATCTATGGTACGCGGCTAAACACTTTTCAATGGAACACCTTCAATAGCAACAGCAGTGTTCATTGTCAACTATCAAATCACCCTCAAATAACGTCACGTAATAGTTTCATTGAAAATTGCAATGTAAACGAAAATGTCTATGCTTTCTTTTGGTACAGAGCACAATTATTGAAAATCCTATTGATAGGCTCGTAATCCCATTAAATATTACAATAGTTCCGATGGCAAAGTGTTAAATTTCCATTTGACAGCCTGATTTGTATGAAACGGACGATGGGGGCGGGGGGACGGTCTAATTCTCTTCGAAGAGAAACCTACGGAGAACCAGCATTGTGCGAAGCACAAAGGGAGCTCAATTGACTTACCCTCATCTTTATGACAGTGTCCTTCAAAGACTCTAACTGATGCGCCGAGGATAAAGCTTCCAGTCTGATGTCGGTCAGCACGAGATCCTTCTCCCTGAGTTGTTTCTTCAGCTCGACCACGTCTTCGTCCTCCTTCTTGTACAAAGCGGAGCTGCTCTTGCTTCCGGTCAACGGATTCTCGACTTCTGGCGATTTCTGTCCATTGCTTCGGGTACCTTGGCTCCTGGTGGACTCGTGTTTCGCGGCGGTTGGCAGTCTGGGACTGTTCGGTGCGCTGAGATCTCCGCCGGTGGTTTCCTTGCAGTCTTCGGCATCCGAAACGGATCCGTGTCTGTTCTTCCGGGACCTGGAGAAAGCCTTCGAGAAGGAGCTACGAAGCCAACCCTTCTTCTTGTGATGGCTGCTGGCTGAACAGGCGCTGCTCAACGAATTCAACGACGTGACGCTGTCCGCGGACAACTGTCTCGCCATCGAAGCACCTTGGTGATTGCTGTTGCCGGTGCACCCGGTCGTTCCGGAATCAGAATCGCCGAGAGTATGCCGGCGACCGTTGTTTGCGGTCGGCCCGTTATTCAGACCAGCCTCCGCGCTTTGCTTCCGAAGCCTCTCGATCGTTTCCCTCAATTCCTGCAGCTCGGAATCCTGGAAATCATTTTATAATAGTTTCTGTTACAATATAAGCTAAATTAAACATAATTCTATGTAAGCGAGTGTGAGAGAGAATAAACATTTGTAGAATCACGCTACTAATTAATTAACACCTAATGGAATGGTTACTCGGAAGAGAAGTTTTCACGTTACACTTCATTAATCTTACAGATAATTGAAAATAAAAATACCACGTTTTTAAAAACGGACTAAAAAGTATAAAATAATTTTTCCTAGTGCCATACAGATTCCTAACGTCGTACAGATAGTCCTTAAAATTTGTGATTGTGAATTTTGAATAGCTGTGAAAATACTTGTGAGATTTAAAACGAAAAACGTGGGGCGCATGCGATAGATAATTGATGCATTTTGCGCCCCACGTTTTTCGTTTTGAATCTCACAAGTATTTTCATAGCTATTCAAAATTCACAATCACAAATTTTCAGGACTATGTGTACGAGGTTAGGAATCTGTATGGCACTAGGAAAAATTATTTTATACTTTTTAGTCCGTTTTTAAAAACGTGGTATTTTTAAAAATTTATTTTTATTTAAATAATTATTTTCTACTTTTTAGTCTTGCGTTAATACTTGTAGCACTCTTTATTAATACTTTGTATACTCACTAAGCTCACTGTAAATTCCATTTGGTAAACAAAGCGATGACACACTACCGATCTTCGCGCAAATGATGTACTATATTACCGATCGTCGCGCGATTATATACTATACTACCGATCGTCGCGCGATGATGTACTATACTACCGATCATATCTATACTTATCATATACTAAGCTCCGTCGCGCGTCGGGGCAAAGTGGGTCCGTGGAGTGGGGACGAGTCAGAGTGCGCACGCATAGTAAAGTAGAGAGGGTTGTCGAGCGAAGTGGGGATCGCTGAACGCGATGACGTAGTTCGCGGGGGGATGAAAAGGTAAATATTTAATTGTTATTTTCTCCGAAACGGTAAGACTTTTTAAAAAAATTTTTTTTGAATAATGCATTGTCATCCAGTTCTGAGCCATGTGTGCAATTTCAAGTCTCTAGCTCATCAGGAAGTTAGTTTAAAATCAATTGCAAAATTTGCCACCGAACAAACAAACAAACAAACAAACAAACAGACAAACAAGAAAGCGAGCTAATAAAAACGTGGTAAAAAAGAAAACAATTATATGCTGTAATCCTGCTCCAATTTTGAAGAATAAATAATAACGCAACGATCAACGAGCAATTTATTAATCTCAAAATACAACAACTATTTTCAAAGATTCTCAACGTACGTCCCTCTTTCTAGATACCGACTTCATTAATGTTGTCATAAAAAATCGGTTGCGCGAAATAATAAAACGTTCACAGGTCTCTCTCAGTCTCAAGTTCCGCGAACAAGGAAGAAGTGGTAACGTCTCTTCATGTATTAGCTGCGTAGTCGGTGGCGCGAGGACGTCGAGTTTCTCGATTATGACAGCAAGGACAGCTATCCGAGTGACTGAATATAGAATCGGTGCTCCACGAGTCAGCGATGTTGAACAATTGTCTCATGGACATCGAGCCTGATTCTTTCTTCGGCTTGTCCGCCTTGTCTTCCTGACCGTTCGATAGATTTTTCTTCATCTTGCTACCAATCGCTGGCCGATTGCTACCCTTCGACACAGACGAGAGGTGGTCTCTTTTCTGGGAACATTCGGGCATGTCCTCCAACTCGTCTATCCGATGCCCTCCTCTCTTGTACGATATCTTCTTCAAGCCTTTCTTCAACCTCGCCTGGAAGCTGCTCAGTTTTCTCGTTGCTTCTTCTCGTTCGCAGCTCTCGTTCTCTTTCAAACCCTGAAGCTTCTTCGTTGGCTTGACAACTTCCACGTTTCGGGGGTTTCTCAGGATCTTGTTCGATCGAGAACTATCGTTCGATCTTTCCCCGGTAATCTTAGAACCGGAAGAAAGACTGGCATTTCTCGAGCAGGATGAATTCGATCTGATCGACGAGTTTCCAGATTCCGGTATTCGCAGAACTAATGATTTCGCGTCTTCTGGAGGGATTGGAATCATTATCATGTCGTTCACCAATCGAGCATTCTTGTCGGACAGGATGGACATTACTTGCGCAGCTTGCAGATCAGCGGGTCGACACAGTCTTCGATTTCGAGACATATTCGGGAGAAGCTGTTGCTTTATGGGTTTGCTGGTGTTTCGTTTATTCTGCATGTTGATGCGCTGGGCATTTTTCATAAAATCCCAGAGCTTGCGAGGAAGGTGATGCAAGCAAGGTTATAATCGTTGATAGCTTTTCATTCCGCGATTGTTTCTGTTCACGTGTTCGCGGTGTGGAAAATTTGTAGCGATATTCACCATTTTGGAACGTCGCTTGCTCAGTGATTTGATTTTGCCGGCGGTTACGTCGAAAGGTTTTTTCCTGTCATTGTGCTTCTCGAGATGCCATATTTCAGTCGTAAACTGCTGTTAGTTCTCGTCAAACTTCATTCGATTAATCCTGACTTGATATTGTTTCTGTTCAATGATTCGCACGTGCACTATGATCGTTTATCAGGAGTGGGTATTTTGCGATTCAGAATTGTGCTAATTCAGTTACATTGTATTTCAATTACTAAGTATTTTATTCAGATGTATAATTGAGATAAAATATAATTGTACTCTAAGAGTGTTATCGATAACGTAAGAAGATATGGCAAAAATGAAATTGAAAAGTAACGAGAAAAGAACAGTGATAAAAATAAGAAACAAAGTATTAAAATTTCAAGAAGAACGTTTCCTATGTGTTTAAAAAGACTATTAAAAAGTTCCATACATAGTACTCACTTTCTTTTCAGCTGTGGCAGTAAGTTGTTGCAGCCGTTGTGTCATGTTGGATAAGGACTGCTCAAAAGCCGACACCACGTGAGCCTGCAACAGAAAAGGAAATTGCAGAAATTTAGAACGTGTGGAACTTGGACGAATAACATATTTGCAAATATAAAAAAATAACATTTTTAAATAACTTATACTATAATGTGTACGCGGTTAGACCTTATAGTTGGTTGTGACGAGTTGACGTTCAACTCGAGACATTTGTCGCAGTATAATGTTAGACTTTAATGTTTATTAAAAGAAAAAAATGTGTTTATGCAGGCTTTCCGCGAAGAGGAGTTAACGAAGAAGAAACTGGTAGACGTCGGCGCGAATAGTGTCGGAGTCGAGGGCGAATATTATAGGGGGGCAGCTGCTCGATTTACATAACAAGAGCGATCAAAGTGAAGAAAAAATTGAATAATGCGGTATTTTTGCATCCCTCGATCGTATCGTCTCGTTCCCGATCACGGAATTACAGTGAACCACTGTTATACGAGTCGCGAGATAATCGCTCTTCGTCGGTTCAACGATCCCGGTACGAAGAAAACTTCTTGCAGGATTGAACGTGGTAATCGAAACCGTTTCAACTAGATATCAAAACAAACGGTTATCTTTTGTCTCTGAAAAAAATTTCTTTAAAAACTGTTGGAACAGACATTCTCGAACCTGTATTAATAAAGCTTCCATGGAAACGATTTACTTGGAAACGTTTACTGGAAACAGCTTCTACAAAAGAAACGCAAAGAATCTTTCAGCTCGAACGAGCTCTTGGTGTCCCAGTAACAATAAATATATAGATTAACCCTTCGCTGCATGATTTTTAAATTGGGATGGAAAAGATTCAAAGGCTTCTACTAATTTTTTATTATAAATACATTAAATCCGCTGTCCAGATATTACGTTAATTTCATATTCGTACACAAAAAAGAAATTAATAATATAGAATGGAATTGTTCTAGGTCGAAAGAAATGTTTAATTTTCAAGTTGAAGTATCACCGAGTGCAAAGGATTGAAACGGGACACCCTGTATACGATATGGAGTAGAGCGATAAAAGAGGCGTTTTCGAAACGGAGCACGGAAACCGGATAACGTCGAGAGTGTACCTAATTTTCGTTCCCGCGCTCAATGGCGGACGATAATTCAGTGTTTTTTCTTCGTCGAGTGGCTATGGGTAGTGGGCAACCAGAACGGCGATTTCAGCAGCGATTTCGACGAAAATAGAAAGGGCCAGGTCTGCGATAGGTTCTACCACTCTTGGTACAACGACCTTCTCGGCCGCAAGTACTACATCGTGTATTTTCGATGCAGAATGGGTTTCTCGTTTCAGTAGCTATCCTCCAAATTTACTAGCCCCGTCGAACCCCTATCGAAAACCTATCGAATCGAGGAGCCTCTGAAGCTGCACAATTTGCGGTTTCCCTGTTTCGAGGATACACACAGCCGAACATTTTCGCAATACACTTGTAACCATTTCCACACTGGAAACTTTTACATTTCTTCCGGGCTACAGTATATCCATTCCCTGTGATTTTTTAAATTTTGTGGATCCGAAAAATTGGTATTATATATATATATATAATTAAAATTCATTGCAATTACGAATTACATTGTAATTTAATTTAATGAAGATCTGAATTATAAATTACAATTTTTACTGACTAGTTTCCGAAGTCGAGAGTGTAAATGAACAGTAACATCGAGCGCGAATTGTTTATCGGCAGGCTCGGGATTCCCGCGGAATTGTGGATTGGACAAAGCGGGGGAGGAAATCAGGGGAGAACAAAGGTTAAAGGACGCGTGGGTGAGCTACGTTTCCGCGCGTAATACCAGAGAAATTATTCCGCTCGTAAAACGCAAACGGTAATTTTCTCGGACCTATCTCAGAGAGCTCACTCATTGTTGTAGCTTTTCGCTTTTGCGTCGCCAGACACACGAAATGAACCTTCACGCTCGCGATGATGACTACGGTTCCGGAACACGCGATGTTACCCCCGCCTTTTGTCACGATGTCAACGTCGAATCGCATTGTTCGAGGCGGTGCACGTTGTTTTCACATTTTGAAGGGCACATTATGGAATTGTTCAAGACCTTGGAATACCTGCACTCGCAAGTGTTTTAAATCTCCGTATGGTGGGGGGAGGCGAGATTGCGATCCTTTAAAATAATTGCAAGCATTGCTATGTATGGACATTTTCCCTTATAGGAGCCACTGCACAACCATCTCGAACAGTTACTTACGTGCGATCGTTGGGACTGGTAAATCCTTCGAAAGATCTCGGTCGATCGTAAATATGAGATGCGCTCCCACGCGTGATTCTAATGTGATTTCTATATGTATTGTTTCACCTACCACCGAATGTGTAGATTGTTGCCCGAGGGAATACATTTCTTTATTGAGCCGGACGTGCACGATATGCTCGTAAATGAGGCCCACCTATACACATACCGATTTTATAAGTTCTTCGATGTAATATCGTTCAATTTTTCGACGGCCCGTTTCGATCTGTAGCTAGGGATATAGTCCCAAGTGTATTCTGTACAGACCGACCTCTTCTTAAAAAAAAAAAATAGTCATTTGAACATTGACGAAATTAAAATTATTTCAAGTGACCGCTGCACCGCGATGCACAATCTCGGACGGCTGGAGAACACAGTGGACTGTATATCAATTTACTATAAATAGAGATATCGGGATAAAACAACAAAAATAAAAAAAAGATATTCTCGTTCTAGTTAAAATGTCTCGTTGAGCATTTGTTGGAACGAGGCTTTTGGTATTCACGCTTGTAAAAGCAATATTCAGATTGCGAAAACCCTTGGTGCAATATCAGAGCGCAACCTTTTTAGAGAATACAAAGCGCATCATTGTGTGAAACGGTACGTTTTTGTCGCAGTCTCTTCCGGCCCAGTTTTTATATACTACCTTTATCTCGACTCGCTAGACTTCGCGTTAAGGCGAATGCATAACGAGGTAAATAAATTTCCTCTCTAAGAATAATCAGTGAAAGTTTTATCCAAATTGTCCAGCGAGATTCCTCCCCCCCCCCCCGATAATAATAATAATATTTTTAAGTATCTAAATTAAATGATATACAAGTATCTAAAAAACGGCCAAGTTTGTTTCGTGTAAAAGGAAATAATAGTGCGAGAACTTGGCTGATGCACTACCGTGCACTTAGACATGTACATCCATTAAATTTCTTGTGTACCTTAATAGTCCTACACTTTCGTTTTCTTCAATTTCAGTGGAAGATGCTCATTAAGATGTTCATCCAGATTATATTCTTTAAATATATTCTAATGAAACCGTCTAATTTATACCGCTTCGGTGAACAGTGAATACGAAAGTGCAGAAAATCTTAATTTTCGTAATTCCGTAGAAATTTACGCTTTTAAGAAAATTAGTCGACAATTTGGACTACTTTGTAATTTATAACTTCGGTGCCTATTTAAAATTAAGAGTTAACGGTGTGCACTGCATTTTTCCGTCCCTGTAAATAGAGATTACAACGTGTTCCTTGCAATACCATGTAATTCGCTTGCAAACAGCAGAAAATTACGAGAAGTGCTCCTATACCTGCACGAGGATGCACCAGGATGCACGCACGGTGAATGACATTTAATTCATACGTTCGTTCGAAGGAAGCATACGAGAGATATCGTTGCTTTCCAAGGAATTCAAATTCTTGCGACGTAATCCGCCGCTCTGTTATTAGAAAGAAAAACATTATTGTTGTCACATATTGAAATGTCGAATTTTTCACAGCAAAATATGTGAATATGTTATTTTTCTATTCATATATTAGAAAGAATTGTCTAGACTTGACAGCGTGTAAATGACGAAGAGCTAAAATACTTAGTAATTTTTCAGTTAACACGACGGACCATTTAACTGAAGAAATAGCAAGTGCACCGCAACTGTTTTTTTTCTATAACAGTATTTGTCAACCTGGAATTTGCATAATCGTTTCTAATCCGCTTATGAGCGACAGTACTCTCGCTGTAATGCTTTAATAAATTCTTGCTCCTTGTAGGTGGACAGCGAGTAAGTCGAACGTGCAAATTTTTAAAACACTATGTACACTATCGTTCATAAATATCCAGGGCAACTATACATCTGAATCCAACAAATCCAAACAAATTCTTTTGCATAGATATTCTCGAGCAGTTATGCTGACAGAGAAAATCCAAAAGCCAATGCGTGTGTTTTGAAAAAAGAAAAACCAAAATACCTGGGCGTCAGCTTCTTCGAAGTTACGATAAATGTTCTCGAGGAGTTGAACAACTTCTCAAACGGTTTTTAACCCGGGCAGAACGTGTGGGGATAGATGAAATGCATTAGTAGTTCACGTGGACAGCCGTGACAACGTCACACGTTCCAAATCGATCGAGATGCAAGCCCACCCACGGTATTTATCGGTCGTAGATGCGTCGAGACGTCGAGACGCGTGGGCGTCGCGTAGCGTTTCAACGTAAGCTCGTAAATTACTGGCAGCGAAATCGACGATCGGCTGTGGGACACTTATTAAACGGACGGATCGGAACGATCGCGGGAAACTGCGAATTAAACGGCCAGTAGTGTTATTACTGCGATATCTATGAAACCAGAAACTAGTAGTACAGAATATTGGTATCGCCACGCTTCCTACGATTACGTACACGATCGAACACGACACTCCTATGTAGAGTGCTTCTAGCTCGCAGAAAATTTTCTCCATTAAATTGAACGTTATTTCTTCCCCTAATGATTTAAATAGAGGATAACAATTTCGAATATCATCTACACGATTCTGTTATAAATTATTTTATTTATTTTATTTATTTTATTTATTACTATTAGAGATTATTATAAAGTACGATAGCTAGTTTTATTCAGTGTACGTAGTTTCGAGCAACATCTAAAAACAGGCTTCAAAAAATTCAGCTTTCAAAATAAATGTAAATGATTGTAGCTTTCGGTGGCTAGTGTGTTCACAGACGGAAGAGCAGAGATAAAAAATATACTGATAATCATAGGAATATCCCGGTGGTGTCGTTCAAAGGTGCGTCCTTATCCGCGAGGTGCTCTCTTCTGCTGAGCGGGCGCGGTTATTCAAATTACGACTCTTATCGCAAATCCTTGGCAAAAGTAAAGGTACGCAGCAGTGGCTACCCCCCTCGGAATATCCGCCGCTCAGGAGAGCTTCCGTGCGCGTTCGGTATGAGAAACAAATGAAAGAAAGAGACGAAAAAGGTCGCCGGGGATCGTACTTTCCTTTCCGTACGAGTGGCTCTCCGGGTAATACGAGACCAGATAACACACGATGTGAACGTAGCATAATCTTCCAAGCGTTACGACCCGAGCAAACTGGGCTAACAGTTCCCAGGCCGCAAAGAAGCGATTCTCCGTCACGAAACAGTATACCTCGGTACATAAGTGCATACGGGAGCATGTATCGGCACATGTGTGAGCCTCGGTTAAAGAAACGTTCGAGACTCCTTCATCGTTCGAGCTCGTTCCTCGAATCTGTCGAACATGTCTTCCTAAGAGGAGAATCTTTGCCTTTATCTTTCTACCTTGTTCTCTCCTAAACAGCTGCCGGGCAAAAACCAGGCGAAATTTAGAAGACCCCTGCACGTATAACATCCACCCGCGATCAAGAATCCAAACGGAATCTGTTACGCATGAACGCTGTTCCTTATCTGCTTGGTTTTCTGCGTTTTTCGACTTTCTCGCAGTTCACTAATTTATTCTCTAATCTTCGCAGATCAAAAATAATATAAACAAAAATTATTTCTTCATCCTACCTTTCAACTTGCTATCGTGATAAATATATTATTATGCAAAATAAATTATATGCTCGAAACTCAACCAAAAAGTTGGGTTGGAAATTATTCGTTATCGAACTGATTTTATTTCTATTATATTTTTGATGTATCCCTCGCGCAAAGGAATAATTTCCATCCGACTGTGGAATGGAATATGTATAATGGAAATAAAATCGGTATGACAATGAAAATACTTCACTATATTTTCTTAGGAGAACGATTTAATTTTTACCGATGGTTCACGTTGCATTTTCAATCGTTGCGATTGATACAATATACACATTTGCATAAAACTGGGGGTGTTAAAACACCTCGCTGTGATAGAGCCGCCGCGTGACTTTGCACAGCAGATAACACAGTAGTTTCGTTAATCTAATTTCAATAGGCTTCGATAGGTGTTTGAAATTTCAATTATGACGAGGTCATGAAAAATTCTCCACCGTTTAGAAAGCCGCGCATGTTCGATTTTTACTATTCCCCGGCCGTACTAGGATTTTCACTTCCTTTCCTGATAGAAGAAACAAGATAGTTTCAGAATTTATCCAATGGCACGTATTAAACGTTTGCCTATATGTTCTATTAACCTCCAGGCATTATAATCCTCTTACAAGCTTTTCGCGATTCCATTGCTACTTTCTCCCAGCCGCGCTAACGCGTTTAGCTTCCTAGCGTATCCGCGAGATTGCTTCTCCGACGGGGTCCAAGCTACAATTAAATGATTCGCTCGTCCGTGAGCCGCTGAGAAGTTTCAAGGCGTGATGTTATTTCCGATATTTATCGGCGTGAAAGCCGACGGATGACAATTACGCGCGCTCACCGAGTCATCGTCGTATACATACTTTCGTGAAAACTCTACGATAGAGTTCTCCAATTTTCCATTTAAATCATGGAAAAGCATTTCTAATTAAAAAAACATTAAACATTATATAATAGTTTCGGTTAAAGCATACCGAGACACTTGTCCCAGTTAAAGACCAAAACAACTTTATTATTAGAAAGTAGAGATTCTTCGAGCTCATTATGTTGCGTTATCGCGTGTACCCCTTTTGGACACGGTGTTTCTGTTTTCTTTTCGTTTCCGAATATTTATGTAATGTTTTCTTTAACGATCCGACCATTAAATCCCGAGGAAAAATACACAATGACAACGCGAAGTATCTTACCTTTGAAGTGCAAGTCAATGCATATTAGCGAAATACGTTTGTACATGAATCGACAAGTAGGTCGAATGTGAAATGGACCTCGATAACGAGAGGTTCGATATTTTTTTTTTCGTATAAACACGGTGCACTTAGAATTCCCGTTTACCATATGAATATTCGCATTGTGAATCCCCGATATGCATCTCTCTGTGCAGGGCAAGTCGCGTAAATATATCTGGCAATTTATGGCTACTCGAACAAACTGTTTAGAAAGTAGCGAATTGTCTAAAAGAACGACGATTAATTCATTCTTACAGATTTCAATGCAAATATGTATATCATTAGACTCTGAATATTTATGCAAAATAAATATAATATAATATAATATAATATAAGAATACAATAATATATAATAGAGTGAGTCCGCAGAAACGGAACACTTAAATACCTCCGTAATGTAGATATTTAGGTGTTCCGTTTCTGCGGTGGACTCACCCTGTATATAAGTAGCAATGTTGGAACAATAAACCACGCTGTGTTGAGAAATGATCGTAGAAAATCGAGCGTATGTACTTGGGAAGGCTGTGCCTACTAAGCGTTGCCACCATGCAATCCACGTTCCGCACCGACCGAGGAAAGCCAAACACCTTTTCCGTTTATTTTCCACCGTAGGTGTCTGTAATTCCCATAGAGCTTGGGTAATAACACGTTTTCGTCAAAGCGTTTCATCGGCTCCTAAAACTGCCCCACAGGGCAAAACGTGCACGGGGCCTCCTTCCCCGTGTTGGGGAGAACATTACGCGGATCGCCGTGATCTTCCAGGAAGCTTCTTATTCAACTGTGCCGGTGGTTTAATGCGATCACACGCGTGCGATGCATATTCACCGAACACCATGCATTTTTCCTTGCACGCGTGACCTTTCCTGTCGGCCTTTGTACGTAGTACAAACACGATTACAAATGCGAGCGTGGTCTATCGGCTGGGAAAATGACCGGATCACAGTACCTATTATCTCCGTAACTGTCGTTCAAGATCTCTACCGTAACTGTGAAAATTCTATCCCCATCGCGAGGGGATTTTCTTCGAAAAGATTGCAATTTATTATAGTTCTTGATATTTTATCACCGTATTCGTCACGTTTTTCTAATTAAAATTACGCCAAATTTTAAGAAAGTGCAATCAAATAGATAAGAATCTTCAGCGGTAGTAGCGTTTGCAGATGTGAAAGAAGCAAAAATTTTTTTCAAATCTTTTTATGAAATTTACGACCATTGTTCTCGGATTAATTAAGTTTGTCTAAATATTTAGTTCAGAAAATATACATATAGGGAACGCTGCAATTCTTTACGTTTAACATTCAGCTGTATAATACGCTTTTACTTTCGAAACGTAGATGAAAGATTAGATGAGCAATTATTTTCTAACGTTCATTGATTATACCTTCTTCTTTCTCCTGGCTATAATTATAGACTAACTTATCGCTGGAACCGTCAGCGCGTACACTTTAATCGTAGACATCGTTTTCAATTTGCATTTTGAAGAGCCATTATTCCAATCCTATTATTTTTTTCTCCTTTTTTGCTTTCAATCGTTTCAAGTTCGAATAGCTCTTCGAAGAAATATTTTCGGAAACAATAACGAAATTGTATCATGCGGGCGTCATATTGTCGAAATCTATGCGTCATATTATAGGGCTTGAGAACAGCGCATATAAAACATTTATATGAACGCGTATACAATATTTTGCGCTACTAGGTATAGTAGTTGAATCGACGTGTTATGTTCTTTTCACAAACTAACATCCGTGCACCATCGTGGCAATATATTAACGTAGTTTCGTAGTTTATTTAAAGGCAGACACTCGAGTAGTTACACTTGAAGCGATCTCAAACTATATCCATTACAACCTATAAAAGAAACTACATCTGGTACGTCTCGTACCTGCAATCTTGATCCATGGCTATACGTCTTACTTAATATACAGGATGTGACATAATGCATGTGATCTATTTCAGAAATAACTAAATTACAACCAACAGTGTGTTCTAGTCATATGATGGGAAAGTGCAAAACGTTTGAACTAATTTTTTTTTTTAAGTGTTACTCGGATTAAAAAAGCGTTCGTGGGCCGCTTTAGATACCGTCCGCCGGCATTGGGTGCAAGGCGTTAGGGTAACTCCCTCTATTACCCTGATTCTTCGATCGAATAATTCTGATTAGATGTTCGTTTAAAAGTCGAACATCGTTATTGAAATCCAAAATAATATCTCCCGGGTTGCGTGCATGCTCGCGTACAATCCCTAAACGAAAACGTCTAATTGACCCATGAAACGATAAATCTTCGTTCTGCGGGGGAGTTGAGGACATTTACGACGGTACCCGGTGTCCAACGTGCCCTAAACGAATGGAACTGCTTATGGTATACCACAAATCCCAGCGTCAGTTTTAAGCGTTTCCGACTTTCCCTCGTGCCATGTGGTCGAGACCTATTCGACCTGCAGGAAGATGGAAAAACATGGTTCTGACCCTGAAGGGTGGACTGGTTCCAACTACCTGCGGGACGATGGATTATTCATGCAACGTTTACTTTCATTTCTATCAAATGAAAGCCATCAAAAATCCCTAGTATCGGAGACATATTTATTAAGCCACATTTTTTCATATGAGAAAAATATTGGATCGGAATATTGTATACATGTACAATGTACAAGGACAACCATTATCTGTATATATTAGGAAAAAATATTCTACTTCTAATATGAAATAAAGATTCATTTAATATTTAGAAAAAAATATTTTTTCTCGTAACATGAAATAGATATTTCCTGCATATTTAAAAAGAAATCTTTTTAATTGAAATATTATATCGAGTACTGGCGTCGAGCATGGTCGAGCTTGTTCCCGTGATCTTCGTCCAAGTGGAGACAAGATGAAAATAAACAAAGGGAATAGCAAATTGAAAAAGTGGACGAAAGGTCGTTTCCCGAAGAAGAAGAAGAAGAAGAAGAAGCTGAAGTGCTCGAGAAAACGCACTCTGTGGTGGAGTTACAAGTGGAAGTAAAGAGGTTTCGAGTGTACGTGGATAATTGAATAGGTTGTTTTAATAGGAGCTCCTTGCTCGAGACCACTCTCGGCGTGGTGGCTCGACTGCCTACTAAAAGATTTATTTATACCAACCTACGACCAGCTGCAATTAATTGCTGTTAACTTTTGCCGCGGGAGTAAGTTCGCTTCGCGTGTACAAGAAACGGCTTGTTGCCGCGTAATCGATTCTATCGAGCGCATCTAACTTGTTTAAGATGTAACGATATATAACCTTAATTAATTAATGGAAAAAAAAAAATTATTTTTATTTGTACATGTATTTTCTTGTACATGTATATAATATTCAGACCCAATATTTTTCTCTTTCTTTCTTTCTTATCGTTTCAACTTGGTTTATCATTTTCCGTATCGAAAAGCCGGGGGCTCTAGACATTGGCTGATTCGTCGCTGATAACGTGGGAAAGGAAATCTGGTCAACCAGTGCACCGAGGAACAAAAATATTTGTACAGATTAGAGAAAAAAAATAGAAACACGTGCAAGGGCAGCGATCGTATCGTCGTCTTAGATTCGATTATCGTTCAGATGAAATACGATTCGATGTTTTGTTAGGACGGCTACCTGCTCAAGATATATAGAATTTTCTTTCGTAGGGAAAATTTCAGAACCGTCAGCTACCGCGGGCGGGTCAACGTTGCATGTATAGGCGTTGATTTACTAGCCTCGCCCCGCCTAAAAGGATGACAACATCCTACCGAATAAATAATGATCCTAGAGACACGATTTTCAAAACGAACATCACATTACAAAGAAAACATTGTGTCGTGAATTTTAATCACCGTATTCACGTTTCCGTAATAGTCTACAGATGTTCAAATTTGTTGCAACATTTAGACCAGGTATGAAAGTCGATGATAAAGTAGGGGCGAGTTGTGAATGCTACCCCTGGTAGCATAAAAATATTGGATAAATATTTTTTAAGCCACACTTTTTCATATGAGAGATATTTTCTGCCTATTTTACAAAAAAAACCATTTGTTACTTAATATAAAATAAATTCTACGTAAATTTAATTAAAATACATTGTTACGTTAGTGTAACTTAGATAATAAAAGAAAAAGAGTTGCTTTTGGGTGAAATCGATTCGTCAAAGGATGCAGCACGAGGTTGAAGTTTGAATTGTTGAGGAACAGGTTTTGAACGAAGAAAAGGGCACGGTTTCGAAGAGGATTGTGTTTAAAGAGTGTACCGAAGAGGTTCGGAGAGTCCGAAGCACATAATTATTCAATCGGGACCACGAGTGGCATTGTCGACCTACGCTTTATTACATATCGTCTTTCTAATGGTTCAATGGTATGCGCTCGGTTTAATTTCGTTTGACGGCTCCACCCGTGACGTCTTATTATCGAATTTATTGTTCAACTGCCTCCACCTACCCGCAGCAGTTTAAGCACTGACATAAGGTGAAATAAATCACGTAAATCGTCTTGACGACCGGGAGTAGCCGCGTTCGAATTTATTCATCAGCTGTTTTTTTTTCTTTTCATCGTTCGCTGACGACATGGGATTCTTCTGTTTAAGCGGAAGATACTTTTATAGAGATTGTTCACACAATTGTAACAAACAAATAGTTAATGACGATAGAAAATACGTTCAAGTACTTGTGAAAATAAAAAGAAAGTACTTGTAAAAATAACGTTATGGAAGCCGCAATTTTTTTACCGCGTAGTAAAAGAAATTTTGAATGTTGTTGAAAATGGTACATTGCGAGTCCGTCCGGTTGCTTTCGCGAATGGATTAATTTGCGGCAATCACTTGTGCGGAGATAATAGTACATTCAGTTCGGATGGGAAGCTAGAATCACGCAACGATAGTTTTTAGACCCGCTATCCTCGTAATTCATCAAACACGTTTCCTATAATCACAGGCGCTGAAGATGTATACCGCGACACGTGAAAGGCGCGAAGATAGATCAATGAACCTAATCGAATGAGAATAAGTTGCCTGGTAAATCGGCTGAATCGCATAGGAAATACACCACTTAAATACGAAAGTACTTCTCGCCTCGGGAAAAGCGAAGATAACGGAGAGCAATTATAACTTTCTCTTAAAAATTAGGATGCGTTACAACTGCCTGTTATATCCCCTAGTAGCAAAAAATATTGTATACGCATTTATATAATATTAAACAGCGATTCAATCTTTTTTTAATATTCAAATGTACATACAATATTTATTTTATATTAAGTAACAATTTTTTTTTTTTAAATAAGCAGAAAATATCTATTTCGTGTTAGGAAGAAAATATGTTTTCTAACTTTTTTTTTTCTTTTTAATTGAATGTTATTATAAATATTGAATTTATATTTTTCAAATATCTAAAATTGGTTAAAAGTACATGTTCACGTTACAAAAGAAAAAACAGCCTCTGTTCGAATTGACCTGACTAGCAGCAGAGATTTCATAAAAAGTAGGCATTGAAACGAATCAAACAACGGATCAACAGATTTATGTGTATGTTTCATGTTGTTTCAATGATTCTTGCTGTTCAAGGCTCAAGCTGTCCCGTTACGAGAGACCAGAATCATTGCACCAATGTGCTTCCAGCTATAATTCGAGCAATAAAATCTCGACTACTTTAGCCGGTGCCTCCGTCGATGCACCGAATGAAAGAGGCTTTTCAAGAAATTCCAAGAAATGATTTCTTCAACACATGTATCTCTTCAAACTAGAAGCCTTGTACTATGTCCTGACGTAATTGTGTGTGAATTTTTAATGAAGACCTTCATTCTTATTATAGACAGCGTTGCGTCATAATTGTTTGTAAAAAGTAGTTCACTCGCTAACTAATCAGATACATATGTTTTCGATTCGAAGAAGTTGTACACTAAACGATTAAAAGCTTCTTCGAAAAAATTCAAAATCCTTACTTACTCGGAGCAGACAGTCCCTTTCGAGATCGCGGTTTGAAAGACCGTTCTTAAAGAGAAAAAAAATGATCCTTTGCGTTACCTGCAATGACGGACAACTTCGGTGTCTGTACTTCCTAGTCGCTAATTCCCACCATGGAATCACGTTGTTCCCTGTACACCTCGGTTTAACTGGATCGCTGACTGCGTGTTCGTAGAGTGGCTCGAGGACCGGCACGTTGCCCGAGAGCCTCCTAACAGGATCATTAGCAGTCTGATCCTTCGCGAGATTTCCCCTCCTGGGCAAAGTGGCGAACTCGTTGTATCGACAGTTATCGTCGTTGGTTTTGTCCTCCGGTTCGGATTCCAGGGAATTGTGCCTGGTTCTACCGTAGCAGGAGGATGATCTCGCGAAGTGTTCCTGCTGTCTATGAAAACCACGGCTGCTAGCTGATCTATCCAACCGTCCATGTAGTATGATGTCCGTCGCGTCCATCAAGTAAAGGGGAAGGACCTTACCGCCTGCCAGGAAGCTCTTCGAATTGCCGCGATTAGAGCAGTACTCGTCGTTTCCGGCGCTGATGTCGATGTCGCTGGTGCAAGATCTGTTCATCGACGAGGACCGTGCGCGCACAGGTCGTTCACCATCGAGCACGTCTTCGCTAGATTTGTGAAGAGGTCTCGAGGAGACTCTCGACCTTCTCGAGGGCAAAGTGTCGTATCTTCGTTTCAGATAATTGTCCGAAGATGATTTGCCCTCTAGCGGCGAGCTTGCCGCGGTGTTCGAGTCGTGCGAACCATTCTGCGCTGTGTATCTCGAAGTCGACAGGACTCTCTCCTTCTTCGAGTAGCATTTGCTCGTCGGGTCCACTCGGATACGATTCTTTCGAATCGTACTGGTGACCGGCAACCGATCCACCGACCGAACCGTAGACGGTCTGTCTTCATCTGTCGAGGACATCTCATCTTTGAACTCGAGATCGTCGGAACCTTCCAGATGATCCTGCTTCAGCGAGTTCTTCGAAAGGTTGCTCAACAGACTCGTCTTCGACTCGTCGGTTCTATGAACCTCGTTCGACAACGACTCGCTGATCGCGTACAAAGACTCCGTCGACTTCGTCGAAGAGGTTGTCGTCGATCCTGTGGAATGTCTAGAGGTGCTCTCGATGGAAGACGATCTAGGGAGCGGCTTCGGCGGTATCTTTCCGAATTTGTTCCTCGAGATCGCGAAGCTCTTCGCGCTCTCGATGACCTTGTCATCGATGTCCAACTGTTTCTCGGTCCTCTCGACAAGGTTGTCGCAGAAGTCCGAAGAGATCGGCGGCATCGGCGCCATGTCCCTTTTCCTCGCATAGCTGGAGAAACTGCACGATCTGTCCGGGAGGAGCTCGCCTTTCGCGATCTTGTTGATCACACCGTAAGCAGAGTTCTTCGAGTTCGAGGAAGATTTCAGCTCCTCGTAGTTCTTGTCGATCTCGGCGATGTTTCGGTTGATGTCTTCGATGTACTTGGCCGTGGTGCGGTAGAGATCGCCGCTTGGTACGTAGTTCCCGTCAACGATCACTATTCGACGGTCTCGCCTCGACAAAATGTTCGGGACCGCGTAAATCGGTTGTCTCTCTTTGGTACCGTTAACTCTTTTATCTTTGACAGCGAACCTCCCATTGTCGTTCCTCCTCACGTGCTCGGAGTTCTTGAGGAAGATCTCGATCTCTTTCATCCTCTGCGAACTGGCGTCGACCAAGTTCGTTGCTCCGAAGGGATCGATCAGTTTCGAGGAGTCGTTATCATCCTTGACTTTCGTTCGGAAAGACTGTAGACCGTCGTTTTGCTGGCACTCGTTGTTCACAGGTCCTGTATCGTCGCTGTCTGGAACGGTACCGTTGTTGTTCCGAGCACGAAACTCTTCTTTTCGTTGGTTCGTTTCCCCAGCTGAGAACGTGTTCAACTGTCCTTGACCGTTCGTCAGCGGGTCAACCGTTTGCAGGACGCATCCGTTCCGCGCACCGCCTCCTCGACCTTGCTCAACCTTGCTGAATGTGTTCAACGTCACCGGCTTCCGTTGATCCAGCAAACTCGTTTTCTTCGAGCCCCTCAATGTTCCGTAGTTCTCGATCAGCAGACAGTCGTTGCTGAAATCGGACCACCTAGGCACCTGGGGAAGATCGCTAGACGCTATAGGGAAATTTGATAGCCGGGGTAGAGCGTAAGGACCACCGGCTTCCTTCAACAACTCTTCCGAGTCAGATCTGTAGACGGCTCGGGGTCGGTTGCGACCCCTCGACCGTATGGTCGCGTAGCCGTCGTGAATTCGACGGGAACACACGTTCAGATCCATCACCGATGGCTCAGAATGCGTTCGAGCGAAACTGTAGCATTCTCAGCTTCAGTGGCCGAAGTCGTCAACCAACACTCACACTGTTCGTTAGAGTTTTCTCACATGTCCTTGAATACATCGCTGTTCGATCACTCTCGCCGCTGATGGGATAACTCTGTGGAAATGTGGAACACTGTTAGCTTCACTGTTTGGAGTCGCTTGTTTGGTTCCTTCAGGGGAATACTCGGTTTCCGGCGTGTTACTCTCGTGATACATTTTCTATAGGGATTGTGTCTATCGAATTAATAGATTGTGGAAGTTTATGCAATTTGCAATATTTCTAGACGAATTGTAAGGAACTCGAAACAAATTCAATTTTTTCTTTGGTGTAGTTACCAAATTCTATCGTATTTTATGTCCTTGCATTTTTTGAAAATTTTCGTGAATGCATAAGAATACGCAGCCTACCTGACTCTACCTCGTGAATAAGAATTATATACCTCGTACAATATCTAATTCCTTGTTTGATTCAATGTATTTTCCAACATACTGCACTTCTTCTTATCTCCCGTTCGGTATATAAAACTGGGTCCAAACGTCTATGATCTAGAAATCTAGATCCATCGATGAGTGGGCCATTCATACTTCATACATAGAGTATGCATTGTAACGGTACTCATGCTTTTTTAACTCTTCAGAATGTTCCGATAGGGAAGTTTACTGGCTACTTCGATTAGATTAAAGCTTCTAACTATTGGACTACGGGTGTTCACGTAAATAACACAAGTAATAACCACGATATTGTTAAAAGATAATGGGACAATTTTTTATGATGTAGCACAATTGTCTGCACTCGATTTGCGTCGAGTAGACTCGCATCAAACCAGCGAAGCTGAGCAATTCAATTGAGAAAACGTTGGTATGGTATAGCCTGCCGCGATCTTTATTCGTCGATTAATGAACAAACGTAAACGTGTCGCGTGAGTAGTTTTATGTAACGAATTGCATCGCGAGCCAGTAGAAGTAATGGTAGCACAGCCACGACATAGTAATCATCGAGCGCGGCATATGGAAGTCGCAGACGTATGGTTTAACCAAGATTACAGGTCGTGTTTAAAAGTGGCTGTTGTAACAGTATCATTGATAACAAAATTAGGTCTCGTGCGAGATGTCGTAACGAAACAAGTGTGCCGGCTTCTGGTTTGTGTATGTATGTGCTCCGGCATACGAACGATCCAAGGAAATAAATCGATGCGAATAGGATGATTTAACCGCCATTCCTATACTAAATTTAATTGTTTAAGCGTGACGATAATTGAACGAAAGAGTGTTGACTTATCTGAATTTATTTCGAGAAACTGACAGATTTATTCCTTCATTGTCGTTCCGTTTAATTCGGAGAAGGATAAGGTTGCTTGCGTGGGCGTAGGAAATGCGTAGCCTCCATTGCGATGCTTAGAAACGATTTTGTAATCTGCCAATGGGAATGAATTACAAGTATACCAGAAGTAATACCAGTTTCATATCAGCAAATAAAAATCTCAAAGTTTGTTTTACCTAAGATATGGTCATCGATTATTACACACGCGTATTTATAACGACACCGCAAGAAAGTTCATGAACTACACGCTCGAGTTACAGACAGCATGAACACGACGATAGCCACTGACCCAGATCAACCAACTGGAGATCGTAAGTCACTAACTAATCGTTTATCTAACATTATAAGAGTGCAATATATCTGATATCCGACGGTCCAAGTATATCTCCAACTAACGCGACTAATTAAAAACATCTGTTACCGTGGATGGAAGTAGGCTATCAGAAATTGTAAAGTAAATATGTATCGAAATGTTGTTCTACAGAGCAGACCCGGTATTATCTACAATGCGTGAACTCCGAAATATTAAGTAGCTTGCGTACAAACAATTTAATAATCAATTTAAAATGTCCTTGTATCGAAACCTTGTATACTTGTTTTATTCGCGACGCAGTAGAACCTCTATTATCCGTACTAAAATAAAATTTTCAAATTTCAAAAAAACAAATAAATAAATAAATGTAAAAATGAATGTCCTTGTGGTGAGTTAAATTCGTTAGAAAGAAATTATACGAAAAATTTAGCTACAAAGTCATTGTTCCTGCACATGAAAACGAGACCTCGATAAAACTAACTATAATAATTGGAGAAATTAATTGGACGTAAATAAGTGAAGAAAAATAAAAACGTCGGAACGTCAGGAGTAGAAAACTGTTAATTGCAAGGATTTCGTTTGTAGACAAGTGGCGCGAATTAACATTGCAACGTAAACGAATCCTTTCGCTCTTTTCTTCCCGGTATGGCGTTCTTCATTTCTTGGCTACGTTTTTGTGACCACCGGACGGCCAGCTGCCTCGTGAACTTTGTGTTTGTAACGAGAGCACAATTACAGCTGTCCGAACTGTGAATTGTGAAATAACTTTCGTTCTTCGCGATACACGTTCAGATCCAACCATCGTGCGACTATTTTGACGGAGACGTTAACGAGTTTACTGCATGCTTAACACGCTATCCATAAACCAGTTACGGATTGTCACAGCAGAAAATTCCATCAATCCAGTACTGCAACTTTTTTTTTTAATTTAGTCTTCGATAACATCGGCGGCTATTGAAATATATAGCGTAGTATATTAGTTAACTTCTTATCAAACTATTACAGACTTTTCAAATACTTCGTGTCCACAACGCTTTAATTTGTATTTAATATTATTAAGAAATGAAGTACATAATTTTGAAAATCTTTCAGCATTAAACATTACTTCTTGTACTGTCTCCGCCAAATTATTTAACAAGAATAGTGAATAATGATAAAAATTCTTGGTACAACTGAAGCACTGATAAAACAACAAGATTACGAATTTGCAACGTGCAGAAGTGAATTGCGGTATTTTCAGGCTGACCGAGTCCACCTAATTTTACTAATTTGAATGTTTAAAATGCAGATCGAATAACCAACAAGATCACGAATTAACCGGAACATTGGAACAGCTGTGCAGGAATTAAAACTGCCGTTCTCGACGAATCGCTCATGCACCTGCTTTCCGATTTGGCTCGAGTTAGGCTCACAGTTAGAAACCACGGTTTAAACGTAGAGACATCATCCGATAGGATTATTAGCATTTTTTGCTGCGGTATCCTTTTTGTAATGTAATGCAATTATCTGCTGCGTGGAGAGAACGGCCGGCAGTTAAATGCTCAAGTGGTCGGAAATTAATTCTTGACGCGTGCGAATTTGAATCTAAATCGTATCCGATTGCGATGATTCGTATGATAATGGTACGCTGGTATTCATCATATGTATCAATGGACTACTTGCCCCGCTTAGAAACACAAGAGTAATGGACAAAAAGCACTTCAACACGGCGAACAAAACCGTTTTACGCATTTCAACGTGTCAGATTTATGTATTCGGTTCGGAATAACAAATTTTTAGATTAGTTTACTAGCCTCAAAGCGTGCAACAAATCTATGGTCATCGCTGATGCAAAAGCGGACACGCATATGCGTTTCGTGTAACATTGCGCCACGAGAGTTTTGAACTATTTTCTCTAATTAACGTTATCTGAAATAATTGGTTTAAAACGGCCAATTAAGGCAGCCGCTTTCACATTGAATAATACACCGAGCAATTATATTATAAAGTAATGGCTTCGAGAGCCAACCGTTGCCAGAAGATTCGAAGAATTAAAGAAAATATCTTTTTATATTTTTATATTGTTAATTACGCGTAATTACGAACGAGCGCTTTAACAAAATTTATTACATAGATTCGTTACTTGTTGATACAGGCTTTGATCGTAAAATATCCTGTAAAGAATAGTTGATATGTCAGTTTGGTAAACCTTACGTTTACGAAAATAATGGTGACTGTATAATTGATTAATACACAACTGTTATGTTTAAATATAACCGCTCGAATTTTATTGTCAAATAAGGTACGAACTTTTGCAAAAATGTAATATTTCCGTATTTAGCCACGTAGCTCGGAATCGGTTTTAAAGATGATAAGTGAACAGTTATTATTACTTCAAGGCAAAGATATGTATAAAATTGGTTTTTACGAGTTGAAAACATTGAAATGTTTCCAGTTTACTTTAAATACCTAGATAAATGTCTCTTGTGCGTAGTGTGTAGGATAAACCAGTTCTTATATTAGGCAGAAATTTCATAACGACCTCTGCAACCGTCAGAACGTTCCATGGCCCATCCTAAATTCTTCCCATTACATCACGGCTCATCGGCTCGACCTATCAAACCTACAGACACATACCCTAAGCGATTTACATTATACGCTACGAGACCACGCCGCGCGTCGCGCGTCGCGCGTCTCCACGTTGCGCGTCGCGCGTCGCGCGTCTCCACGTTGCGATACTTCGCCTTTTGGAATGGCACCGATTAGCATAATGTGCTGCTATCTATCCGTGTGTGCGTCACACATCGTCGCGATATGGAAACGAAGACAGATGTGTTTTGCACGATATGGTAAATGTAATTTTTATTCTTCGGCTTTAGCCGGGCGAAGAGTCACGGTTGCATAAAAAGTGAAAATGTGTGGAAACGGAAAAAAACAACAACGGAGACGTTCGAGTCAAGGAGAAGATGTGTGCAGAATTGCAAAAGTTGACGATGCGATGTACATTGTGACATCCTCGAAAAAAAGGATGATTCATTGTTAATTATAATGTTTGCGTCGTATCGACTTATTTTTGTTCGACTGGTTTCATTTTGCTACTGACAGGATTATTGCTTTTCATCGAAGTGAGGATTTTTATGCATCGGTAACTTTATCTAGTTGAAAATAATGCATTTTTAAATATTTTAACGTTCAGTCAGATCTGTGCCACTAGCATATTAAGTCTAGTCGCGACGTACAATGTCTTTCCGCTCTGTACACAAAAATCTCAAAATGTTCAAAGAATAAAGCAGCTTCCGCGATTACGTAAGAACCATTTAACAATTCAGCCACTCGAAGAATCATATTCTGATGCAACGAGAGATGTTTTTCTTTGCATTCCTCGAACTACGCTTGCCATAAAGAATTCCTCTTGCGTTTTTCCAAATCATAAAAAACAGACGTTGAAGACGGGTGGTATTATGTCACAAAGTGTGCTTGAAAAATAGCGTCATCATTAGTGGCAATTGTTCCGTGGAACACGATTCTCTTTCAGAGAAGAAAACGCAGATATCGTTTAGGTTCCCTCACTGTGCTCATTCCTTCTCTTTAAAATTAATGATTTTCTGAGCTACGCTCGACTATTGCGCCAACAGAGTTCGAACGCACCGTGGACGTAACTTCCGGGAAGCTTGGCAGCTCCTTTTTCCATTGCAAACTCTAGTTATAAAAAATGAAAAACACGAAAAAAAAAACGGAAAAATGCAGACTTTATATAGAAATCTTAAGTTGACAATCATAGATTTAATTTATAATTTCACTACCAAACCCGGGCACATAACCTTTTCTTTAAATATTGCATCGTCATCCAGTTCTGAGCTATATCGCGAACAATTTCAAGTCTCTAGCTGATCGGGAAGTGGTTTAAAAATTGACGCATAGAAGAACAACGACAACTCGGCAAGCTAATATAAGCGTGGTAAAAAAGTGCACGCGTGTTCGTTTGCGCCGCGGCTTTGTCGCGGGGAGCGTGTACACGCATACGACGCAGGTGCATTCTCTTTGCAGGAAGAGGCTCATAAATATTAATATTTCGAAGACGTCAATACGTCACGCGCGCGCAACACAGCCAACGCTCGTGTATCGTTAGGGTGTTTTCTTCTCGGGGTGCTGGGCCCCTCGTTTTCCAACCGTTCGAATTGTCTTTTCTTCGTCTTTTACCCGATCACGTTCGTTCGGACTTCTTGTCGTCAGCTGCGCGCTGCTGCTGCCTCGGCGCAGCCGCGTTCTTCGTAATTTTCGTACGCCGGGGACCTTGACGGAACCGTCTTCTCGATGAGGATTAATTGACGCCGGGTCCCGCAAATATTTTCTACCGTAAATTGAGTTGCGTAATTCCTCGGAGCCGTCTGGTATATACTCCGGAAAAATTCTCCGGAATTCGGATTTTATAATTCTGAACGCACTCTCGTTCGTTTATTCACCTATCACATCCGCCGTTATGAATGTTACGAAACGTGTTCCAGCTATTTCCTCGTCTTACTATTTCTGCATCTCGCAAAAGCTGCAACAATTTCTTGCGAGTTAACCGCGAAGACAACAAGAGCAGATCGTGCGCGTACACACGACGAATTATCTTATCAGTGCTGAGGCTACGGTAGGCGCAACGTGATACACGAAAGAATCATGATTACGGCGTAAGAAGACACACCTAGCTGATTGTAATTAAAATCACGGAGCCGGAAGCGCTGCGCAGCGAGTATGTAGCGCGTGTGAAAACTGAAAGTAAAAGGAGAGCCTGGTCTTCTGCTCTAGGCGAGTACAAGCCGGAACTGTTACACTTTATCGGGGAGATTTTCAGATTAAAGCACAGACGACATGTAAGGACGCGAACCTCGAGCGAACACCTCTGGCATCCGTTGACACCAAGGTGTAAATAACGACGTTGAGACCACGAGCGTTTGGATAACGGTGGTGTTGTTATTCGTAAAATATGCTCTTTTATAACCTTCTGATAACGAACGTACGATTATAAGGCTGTACCGTTTAGAGAACTGCTGACAGAGATACGAAGAGGAGCAGGTCCGATGAAAATATATATTCGTTGACGACAGGATAGATAGCGAAAGACGATTGCACTAACATCCTTCCATCGTTTGTTCCTCGTTAATGTAAGCAGTTTAATGAAATCGTGAACGATTATAGCAGGGGTCTCTTGACCCTCTGGCAATTAATAAAAGAATTGCTCGTCTGGATCGATGGGGAATACACCGTGAATACGAGAGAGCGAGTTCCCTCCTCTAGCATAAGCTCGCACATGGTAGCATTCTCCGACGAAGAGAGATATAGTCGAGGCAGCCGCGCGCGGCTGTTCTTGACTGGAGATAGCTATCATCTTGGGAAAAAGTGGTAGGCAACGAGGATGGAAAGAACAGGACAGCCGAGAACAGAGACGGGATGTCGAGTCTTTGCTCGGATTTTGTTTCACGTGGATTCCATGCGCCTTCTCTGTCGCGGATCGATGATATCTGACTTTCTACGGATCTGTATCACGGAGATTCACGACACAATCGTGTGTTCGCAACTTCACCCCTTCCTCTACAACAGACAACGGAGTCTAATCAATACACTTCTGACCAAAAGGAAACATTATTAATTTAAGAGATATTTCAATTTTAATTTTGTCGAATATATATATATATATAATAATCTGGCACAAAGTAACCGAATAAAATATACGATTCGTGCACGATTTTCTGCTGCATAAAACATTTCCAGTGTTCGCACAGTTCTGGTGATTGCACACTGATCAATTTCCAAGGAATTGTGAGTGATCGATGATTTAATGAGCGGCTACAGCTACAGGTGTGGTTTCTGCACGAAAATTAGTGCCCCGTGGCACGTGAATCTCTGCGCAATCAAATCACTAGGTTTCGCGCGCTGCACCGATTCGGTATTGCACAAACTACATATGCACCTAACTGCATCATCGTCGAAAAAAAGTATGTGACATAGAAAATATTTCCGCATATTCAGCCTGATAGTTATTCCTCCCGCATATTTTCAGTGCATTGAATAATGCATTTACATAATGTACGTCTATTATTATGCAGATTCGATAGCGTTACGATTGTCTTTATTATGTTCCATACAGAGCGCAGCGTATTTAATATTCTGCGAACGTGATATTTCACGAAACGTCTCGTGTTTTTCTGTAACGCAATTATCATGACCAACATAGCAACGCTAACTTTCCGATTTGTTCTAAGCCGTGAGTTCAGTTAAATAATTTTCGGAAAATCATTTAAAATGTATTATGACACGATATTAAAATTATACAAATAATGGATATATTGTAGTCTCAAATGGAAAATGAAATACAATTATAAAAAAATAATAATATTACAAGTATTTCCTGAGGTCATTCAAAGTGACTTTTTCATTAATAACTCGTTAACAAGTTTGGTGCAAATCTATGGTACTCTTCTGCAGAATTTGTTTACTAAATTTTTCAATCCTGGTGGTAGAAAGGAGGGAACAATTATCCAGTTCGGATAGTGAAATCAAAAGGATGATAAACGAACGGG
The DNA here is from genome assembly GCA_028455595.1 of Lasioglossum vierecki. Taxonomy (NCBI): domain Eukaryota; kingdom Metazoa; phylum Arthropoda; class Insecta; order Hymenoptera; family Halictidae; genus Lasioglossum; species Lasioglossum vierecki. The sequence goes on from CM052338.1 coordinate 26,062,569, forward strand.
TCGTGATTCGGGCAGGGGCTGTTTTGATAGAGGACGACTGTCCAATTCCGGCGCTCCCTCATCGGGATTCAAATAGAGGTCAACGTCGACGACGACGTCGACGACGGCAGCGGTAACAATAAGTGTGACAATAATAATAATAATATCTCATCGTCCCCGTCGTCCGTGGGTTTAATTCATCAAGTTGCGCGTGCACTCCCTAGGAATGGGCAAAGGTTCCGTGGAGACGCAGGGAAGAAGAGACCCCAGGACTTGATTGAAGCCAACTGCCCGGCCAATCCCGTACTCTGCCTTATTAAAACTCGTGCCGTTGTTTTGTCTTTTGTCTCTTCTTTTAATGCCCGGCATTAACCAGCCGCCTCGAGCATGCTCGTCCGCTTCGTAATCTTGCCGAACAGAGGAAAACGTTATATCGAGCCAAGACTTTGTCCTTGATAGTCCACGCGAATTTCAGAAATTTCCAATTTTTATTCAGGCCAGTCTATAGTGCGCGATTTGTAGAAACGCGTTCAAATAAATAGCGTGTAAACATTCCTCTGTGGAATGAAGAATTAAGTATTCATTGTAGCCGTTGTAGTTAAATTCTCGCAAATGGGTCAGTTAATTTATGATAAAAGAGAGAAATTAGCTCTCCTTTATGAACAATGGGCATTCATTTCCTCACTATAGTGGCCATTAACAATTCGTCTATATTACATATTAACCTAAACTACAAGCAATCGTGTTATGCATAGTAAAACGCACAGATACACTATTTTCTTTTATATAAATGATTTCTCCACTTGAATTTGAAAATAACGATAAAAATAAATTGCATTTACTATTCGTTAAAAAGTACTTTGTTAATTTTAGGATTCTTAGTAAGAGAATGTACATTTGAATACAATCAAGAATTCTTTACCGTTTGCATAATTTTTTAAGAGATATTACCTTATTTTATTACACGATATTTACGAATATCATTAGAGCAGGTCAGGGCAACTTCTTCCTGGCTGTCGCTTTAGGACTACCACTACCAGCGTACCTATCATGCTTTGTCTCCTACATATAGACACTCCTAATCTCCCTAAGCTCCTCCCTACACTGCACGAGAGTGGGGATACTACATACCCAGAAGGGGAGGAGTCTGGCTCGCGAGCTGCATGTTGCCCAGACCTGAGTTAGAAGTAACATCGGTTCGATATTAACGATTTATTTATAGCTGCCTTGCATTTATTAACCTATCAATTCGATCGACCATCTCGAATGCTCGTTTTCTCGGGATCATAAACCCAAATTAAAGTAGCATTAAATAGATACTTTTATGGTCCTGTTTAACGAGCGAACGCTACGGCGACGTACTTTACGATTCAGCGAACGATTCCAAATGGATAACGCGAATCCCAATGTTTCTGTTATTGCTGAGTAATTCGCGGGTATCAAGATTCAATTGCAATCATTCAACCAACGCCTTATCTATTCTCACTGCCGATTATTGTTCAAATAAATTCCCTCCCCTCCATGTCTACTATTGCGACTGTCTACAGTTGATCAACAAAGTATATTATAAACTATTTTATTGATCGTCATAAATATTATTTTTAATTTACGAATAAAGGAACTTTTATCCTGCTCCTGTGTATAATATTATATAATTTATTGGCGTTCACCAATGGTTGCAATTTCGATGTACAATATTACATAATACTATTAACAAAAGAGGAAAGTAATGAAAAATTTCATACCGTTACACATTTGTTGGAATTGGTTGGTGGAGGTTTGAGTGAAAGTTCGTAGTTCATTTATAAAAGGAAAATAAACATATGAGACTGCCCCTCTCGTTCGCGACACGTCACGAATCACGGCTCCTCGTTTATCATCGTTTGTTTGATGCCACAGGATCCTCCTGTCCTCGGAACATTTTCTTTTCGCGACGATTTATTGCATGGGCTCGTGTACGATCGAGGACAATGCGCGTTCGCGAAGGTTACGAAGCTTCTTTTGTGAATCGCGCATGACGTGTCAGACCTATTGCCAAGTTTTTCATCTCGGAATCGAACGTCCAGGAAAGCCCTACGTAATGTTTCAATCGTATGCTTATGTTTTTACGGTTACATGCACACGTCGATAGCCAATCTCTGGTGTTTGAAATATCCATCCAGTCAAATCCGAACAAGATGGATACCACGTGCAATTTATGTGCAATTTAATCCTCGGTATATGTACATATATGTATTCGTCTACGTATTTATAGTGTATTCAATATTTAATTGTTCACATATAATAATTAGACGGCGGATCTTTATGCATTTATAGCAAAATTGATTAGATGAAATTCAAAATTGTTAAAAAATTTTAAATATTGAATATGTCTATGTATGATTACTTTTCTATTAAAATGATTAAATTGAAGAAACAACATTCAGTTTGGTTTCTATTTCTTGCAATCGGTACAGATTTTATCTTGCATAAAGATCCACAGCGTGTAATACTTATATTTATTATAATAGCTATATTTGTAAATATCAGTTTCGTGTTTTATCTAATCTTGTCACGAATGCATAAAATCCGAAGTCTAATAATCTGAAGAAAGCGAGTATTTATATTCACAATCGAATAGATCGTGTCAATGATTAGCAATTAAAAACAACGCGATCTTTCGAATCATTTTATTTTCTTAAACTTTCAGATCTGATACGCGCAATATGAATGTCACAATCTTTTAACAATAATGTCTGCCGGAGATTTTACAATACGAGAAAGCATCGTTCAACATACCACACGGTGTAACACAATCGTTACACCATGTAATAGAATCGCTACATGCTGTAATGCAGTCATAACATAACGTAATGGAATGAAAACACGCAGCATCGAATATCTTCTGCTGACACAAGATCATTTGTTTGAAAGCAATACAGCTTTCTTTCCTTTTCTGCATACGCATCGAATGAATTTCGAATTATCCCTAGTAGCACAAAAATATTAGATAGATATTTTTATCGAATGTTGGAAAAATATTTCATCGATGTAACACAATATGACCTACAAACGACCTTCAACCCATAAAAAACGTATAAATAAAATTCAACGTGTATATATATATATAAATGCGATAACTTTAAAATCACCTTTATATCTCGATAAAAACGAACATCGTACATTTTGCTCGATACCAACCACAACTTATGCGCGAAACATTACTTTATATATCGAACGGCTTTCAAGAGAATTTAGGTGGTACAGTTAAATGACTCGGCCAGTACGTTCCAGGTTTCTTCACGATCCGAATGACAGTATAAATCTATAAAACGTTTTCACCGGCGATTATCATCCCATTCGTGTTCGTCTTTGATCGTGTTCGCGGAATGTCCCCTGCGTTTCTTCGTCGCTTCCGCGATCGGACGAGGAATTATCAGGTGAAAAACGAAAGAATCCTCTGAGAGGAACCCGTGTAATTGGCTGTTGGCGGTTCTCGAGTGCAAAATGCGCTTTCGAGGATGCCACGGGACCAAGTGTACCAAGATAACTCGCCGCGTCCATCCTGCGATTCCGATGGTTTTTCGATATGTCGTAAATCTCAACATTTTCAACAATTTTTTCCTTTTTTTAGCGGCGGCGGCGGCGGCGGCTTCGCTCGGTTTCCGAGATATTCGCGAAATATACACTGTCGGTACCACTACAGTGAATTCTGCCTAGACCTGTACATCCCTGGCAGTGCATATTAATGTATTATTACTCAATCATTACTATATCATTACTACAGTGCAATCACGCTAATCCGATTAATGTATCGGTGAGACTCACACTGATGCAACACAAGCAAATAGTAGCAATTTTTCGTGAATATCTCGGAAACTAAGCAAAACACTCAAACGAAAAGTTTGTTAGAAATGTTGAGATTTACGACATATTCGAAAAATCATTGTGATCGGAGGGTAGTTGTTCTATAGTTTCAAACAAAGAAGAGGGGACGACTCGACTGTGTGGTGGAAGGAAAACATCGATGAAAGCCCAGACATTCTTGCGAGAAGAGCCTCGAGCGATATTATCCACGGGTGAGGCTCCTATGCACTGCTGACCCGCCCTCCTAACTATATTTCGTCTGTGTGAACCACGCACGCTAACACTCGTTCGCAAACAGATCGGTCAGTTTGGGAATTTCAGGGGTAAAAGGGTAAACTTTGTTCCCCTATCCCCCTTTTCTTTTTCTTTTTAGCAAACTTCGTTCGCGTCATGCTGACGAGCCTCGGCCGATTTTAACTCGTACTATCTTATCCTAAAATTAAAATACTTTTGTGGTTTAGTCATGCTTAGATAATGGTTGACTAATCGATAGATGGAAATTGGATGACTAATAATTAGACATAAAAGGTACGCCATAAGTGATTGATATAATAATTGTACATAATATATCAAGCTACATTATAAATAATAATTGAAATCAATTTTTTGTGAAGAAATTTCATAGATTTTGTGACGTTGATAACGTATACATATATTAATTAACAGTATTACTGCGAAAAGATGATGAACAGCGAGGTTATCGTATTAATCTGCAAATAAAAAAAAAAGTAAAAGAATATCCGACTTTGCCTTGGTCGATAGCCTACTTTTATCGTATGGTAAAGAAACGAACATCTGTGGGAGGAAAGCGAAATGGTAAACACAAGCGTGACGAAGAAAGGCAAGTGGGCCTTATGCCTGGCGTTTCGTTGACAAGCGAAGGTTGCGCTACAGGGACACTCTTCTAAAAGTCGAAACGTGTCCACCCATACGGTTCACGAAAATTGACGTCTCGCACGCAGGAATAACTCATGGACATTAGCTGAGTGGCGTAATTTATAACCGGGTGTAGTCCCAAACCAACCGAACCAATATGCTGGGTCCGAAAATAATTTCTGCTATACGATTCTCAACATAACTCGGGAATTTGAGTAAACTTCTGTTTTACAATGGAAATTGTATAAAACAATATAAAATCAGAATATTTGTAATGTAATATTTGTAAACAAACGAAATTTCAAAATTAATATCTTGAAAAGTATTCAAGTAAAAGTGCTTCTGAGAAATTAATTTTATTTCATCTGCCTGGATGTTCCGAATTCCCGAATGGGGAGTGTAATGTGCCGTGACTAAGAGAGCAAATATAAGCAGTAATGGAGGAGGAGAAAAGTAAACTGCCTAATTGTAAACTTCAGAGCATGAGCTCAACTGGTTCGGTGTATATGGGCCAGATCCTTCGGATCATTGGCGTCAAACTTGTTCCTTCTAGAAATTCTTTTTGGTAGTTTCTTCCGAGCATACCACGCAGACTTTAAATACAGGATATTACTTTGTACGAAGAGAAAACATTCCTGACACTTATCTTACGGAAGTGAGGGATCTGCTTAGAGGTACTTCGATCGAGGAAACGAGCAATAACGTTAAAGATTAAACACATCGACGTGTATAGACACTTGTGTGTCATGTGTTATAAACGGCGATAACTATTGGCCACATATTGGTACGTGCATTAACTCGGTGTTTTCCAATTTTCCCATATTCGATTGTTAACGGTGGCAACAGTGCTGGATTAGGCCCCGTAGCAGGAGTAGAGCAAATGCTAAGGGCCCCGCGCTGGCTTAATCCGTCACTAGGTGGCAAGTCAATAACTTCGTAGTGATTTCTTCGTAAAACCCATCATTTAATCCTGAGCACTCGTATGGTGACTCTGAGGCGCCAAAATATTAATAGAGATGTTTCGAGTGTAACGTGATCATTTTGATAAATAAATTATCCGAAAAATCGTGAATGTCAGACATTTGTCCTTCGAAGGTGTGGTGACTGAGAATACGCAAAATGATTAAGAGTGATCTGGCCGATAAAGAACAATGGTAACAATTAATGTTTATGACTTCCTGCGCCAGTGGAGAGTCGCTCGGCTCGTACGGATTAACGGAACACCCACGCGAGAGCTCTTTGCTCACACCGTGTCTTTCCAGGCAAGTTCATCAAGTCGTGCCGGCGGCTTCACGAGCTGCACGCCCCTGGGTGCCAATGGGTTGTCAATGGAATATCAATAAACCGAATGGAAACGCTCGTTATGCGTGGCGCCGTTTGCGGTGCACGACCGACGAGTTCCTCCTCGGTTTGACTTTACTCGACGATTGAAATAACACACAATCGATCCGGCCGTTTCATAAATAATACACACGAGGATCTCGACGTTGTTCAACGTACGATGGCCGCCGTGCCAATCATCCCGCGCCAAGATATGTTTTCGATTTCCACCCGTTGTACATCTGACCGTTTCTATCATAAAAATTATTTAATAAATTTTCGCGGGCATTAAACAATTTTTTGTGCGAGCAAAGCCACGGGGAAAAGCTAGTTAAAACATAAAATATGTTTACCCCGGTACGAGATAAAAGTTCGCAGTTAGACTTGCATGTGCGCTCGGCACCGTGATAAACGGCTTATTCGTTTTTAACGAAGACTAATGATTTTTAATAAGCCGCAATAACGGTAATAAATATTAATCGTTCGTCCCGATGATGGGGACACGGAAAGAATTGAACGGTGCACGGAGAGAGGCGCGGTGTGGTTCCGAATGAAATGTTAATTATAACAAAGAACACGTCTGGCACCGCGAGGAACATCTGAAAAGAAGCAACAACGACGCGACGGGGCCAACGGGAACAGATGTTCGACGATGTAGCAGTCGTGGTGTGTGTACACCATGCTGCATCGCGCAACGGGTGTGGTTAATAACTGCAAATGTATGCGTCACGCAATTACGCACGCAAAAACACGGTTAGGAAAAATACGGTACACGTAACTAGGATTACCTATTCGACGACGTTCGTTGCGGGAACATAGGTGGAACGTCTACCGTCGCTGGATGATGCCACTGGTTCGAATAACAGTGACCTAACCAGTCGAAAATGCTATTCTGTTGGTATTCCTGATCGCACACGTCAAATTCAGTTTTTAGTTTTATATAACAGTTGGTAAAGATCAAGCCTTAAATTGGACGAGACGGTTGCCCACCCAACTCTACCATTAGGCGATATTAGACCCAGATAAAGAACTAGAATGTATAAATAAAGTATAAGTTGAACGTGTTCTTCTTCTTGATTGGTCGCAAACGCGAGGAATTCCGCATCGTGCAAACCGGAAGCTAACGCGTAAGTGGCTCGCGGCGATTTGTCGACGATTAATTACAAGTTCGCGCGTTGGATGATCATGCGGTACGGTATACAAGTATCGCGAGAGAAAAATTCCATCGTATGCTAGAATTGCTAATACAACGGGGGACGAGAAGGTTGTATCTGGGCCAGCAATGTATTCAGTGGCTGTGCAGCGTTGCCGCTTATCGTTCATCTAGAAACTCTTCTTGTAATTAATGAGGCTAGATAACAGATTTTCCATTGGTATCGTGATAGAAGAACGGCGGCAGGTCCAAGTGGCCCCGCTATAGTTTCGAGCTGATCGTAAACATTCGAAACGAGATCGTTTTAATTGCGAAAGCTATTCATGGAAAACAAGAGCCATCCAATTACGAGTGTTATCCGTGGCAAACGGTACTGGCTCCTAGCATTATTCCCTTGCCGCGTTCTTTTCTCCATTCGTAATCAACTAACATTTGCATTATGCACTCGTTAATCACGCTCAGAGAGTCTCAAACCGTCATACAACTTTTACGCTTCTTTATTATTGTTCGCCATTCTTCTGTTCGTTCACTGCGGTTTCTTACGAAAAAATTGTAATTTTATTATTATGTATATTTTCGAAATTACTCCTCCGAAGCTGTCTTGCAAAGGGGTATCGCGGAATTCGGCGTGGTCGCGCGCAAAGTTTCTCCGTTCGTTCGTCCATCTTCTTCTTTTTTTCGTGTTTCGTTCGCAAGAGAAGAAAGCATTTTCCCGGGTACCGTAAATCAACGTCCAGAAAGTTTCGGAGCCCGCAAAACACGGTCGTCCGAAGTCTCCGGCAATACTTTAGGAAAGTGCTTCGCGTTAGGGAACGGTTCTCGATTTACGAGCGACTCGATGAGAAATCCGAGTGTTGGGGTCTAGAGGGTAATGCTCTCGGAAGAATAGTAAAAGTAGTTTCCTTGGGGGAACGATAGGCTTGTTCCGTAAGGTCGACAAATCGACGGGTTCGGCCCGAAAGTTTTTACCGTGAAGAAGCATCGGGGTCAGCCGATGCTGTAAATCTTCAGTTGCAGAGGACCCTTCGCGGAAAGGAGGTATGCACGTGGTGATGCATCCGATGCGCTCTTGAATATAAACAGTTTTTCGTTCCGGAGTCTCGTTCCCGTCCCGTCGCGACGAAAAGCAAGGTTAGATGCATCTGGGGGGTCAACGCAACCGCTCTTTCAACGACGTGTCTCTGCATGTGTGTGTGTGTGTGTTTTTGACTCGAGTATTTTTTTGTTTCTTCGTCTCTTTGTTTTTTCTTACAGTTTCCGATCGATTATCTGTCGTCGATGTTCGCGGATTATTTGAATGAATTTGAAAATAGTAAGGAACTTGTTATCTAACAGACTGTAGACCGATCTACGCATGCAGGTTTCTGCAAAGAATTTCTGTAGAGACATTACAAGTTTGTCAACGACGCGACGCTGTAAATGACGCACTTCCGACGAACTCGAGCGAGTTGGAAAGTCTTACTATAATACTACCTGTTGCCTAGCTTCCGGCTAAACGCGACTACTGGAATTTTGATTAAGAATCAAGGGCTGTCAATGGTGGGACACCGACCGCGCCAACGATATAATTAGTCACTTTCCCACGTACGTACAGCTGATGCGGTAATGTTTCTTAATAACGCCTGTCATAACAGCCAATTATATTTTCCTCTGCTTTCCGTAAGTTCATTAACTCATGCTTGTTTGCAGATTCTAACAAGAAAAATTACAATTGCGACTATATTATTACATTATAAAATGTAACAAGAGTGTGCCAATCCAAAGTTTCAAATAATATATGCCCAAAGAAATAAATTTATCGACTAATTCCTCATGGATGCATTTCCAGTCCCAATCTTTTCTAATTGCTTTGAGAAATGTTTAAGAAATCCACTTAAAACAATTAAGGTGACCTTCATATCCGTGAAAAGGCAAAGTAGCAACAAAATAATTACAGCTCAGCATGTGCACCTCGAAACCATGTAATTTTGAAACATTTTTTAATCGTTGTATATTTATGAGTTCTTCCAAGTCGGTCAAAATCATTCGACGCAGTAAATTATGCTGTGTAAACTATTCAAATGTTGCATTCGATGCAAATAAGCAAGCTTCTAACATTGATTTAATAGTACTTAATGGTACATACAACAGTATCTTCGATTCCTCAATTTGTTTACTGTCCTATATTTGACCGGTTTACTTTTATTATAATTGCGTAAAATCCTCAGTTCAGCTTATAATAAATTGTTTCAACGAGTTTGCAATAAAAATCTGTTTTAGAAAGCTTCAGCTGCCAGCTGCCCTGAGAATACGCACTCGTGTGCCCATTGATATAGGAGACAACAAGCGGGTGATTAAGTTTCACAAAAAATTGGCTCGAAGGAGAGCGTGAAGAAAACTTCTGTTACATGAAATCCAAGGAATTGAAGATGTCCGAGCTCAGCGACGAGTGAAATCTGTCCAAACTTTCGCAATGTTGTATCGGTCTAATGCAAAAATAATAACGCTTTTGTTCTTGAATTTGGAAGCTATGTTTTACTTAATTTGCCAATTTTATCAACTTTTCATTTTCATTTTTTCAACTTTCATCATTGTCAAGTCTAGAAGGACGTCGGCGAGCTACCCAGTCCCGATAAGTGTTCTTAAACGTTAAAACCGTAATTATTTCTGTAACCAAGCTAAGACTCGAAACACCAGGATGCAAGGATCGCGATAAAACTGAAAATGGGTCGAGAGTATTTTGAGTCCGATAAAAAGAAATTTCGATGATAAACCACGGGCCACTCTTCCGGCGTTGATAACGTCGAAAATATTTTTCGGGTAATATCTGGAAAGTGCAGGAAATCAATATCACAGGCGATAATGACATTATCGTGTTTCCTCGTTTCTAGTCCTTCAGATTATTCGGTGGCTAACCGAAATAAAATTTAGAGCTGAAACAATATTGAAAGATGCACGCGGTTCAGCAGAGCAAAAGGCTACCCGAGTAAACGAGAAGGCGTTCGACTTTCACGGAATTATGTTTGTTAATTTTGTCTAATGGTATTTATAAATACGCAGGATATTGCACGCAACTGTATTCTTAAAACGTGACGGGAAAATAAGAATGTCGGCTAAAAGGAAACTGGAAAGTATGGTGGTGCTCCACTACCGAAGGAAAGTTCCATTGAATTTATGCGGGCTGAAAAAATGTGTCACCATTCAAGCTTATTTTACAAGACTGTACGTAACGAATTGATATCGAATCTTCAAGCATGGTAAACAGTTTCTGTTTAGTAATGAACATTTGTATTTTCGTAGGAAGTTAAAAGATGTCCCACAACTTAAAGATTGATGCATTGAGGCCACGTTTTGCTATTCACATCCGAATCCTAACGTGTATTACTCTATTACTTATAGATCCCAAGAACTACCAATCTCCGGATGTTGAAGGAATTTTGGGACACCCTGTATATAAGTTAAATATACACTCCTACTTCATTGACACGTTCGAACCCATGATCTCTGATACGTAAGCGGCGCACCTCGACTACAATCCTTTGCTCTTAGGAATCGATTGAGGAACTAATCGAGAGAAGGATCATGCCCATCGATACGGGCTAACATTAATATTTCAGCGCGGGCAGAGATGATTGTACGTTGGTCATGCATACACGAGGATATCGACATAACGAGAGCCGTAGAAGGCGTCAATAACTATAAATGGACATGGTGGAAGGGAAGATCGCGAGTTCCGAGTCGGCGGAGTTCTTTCCCGTGTTCGAGAGTTCCGCGGGTTGGTTTCTGTGGACGACCGGTCTCGCGCCGGTGACGAACGGTCAACCTGACTCTCGGAGATGCAGCAGCAACAGCCGATGACAGAAACGGAAACGCGAGAAAAAGACAAAGTGGAGAAAATAAGGTAGGACGGTTAGTGGAGACGAAGGTGTACGCGTCGGGAATGCCGCGGCGCTGGCCGCATATAGTAGCGCAAAAATCATCGCGTCTCGAGTAGATCGCTCGTTTTCTAGGAACGATCCTCGACGCGCTTCTTTCCTACCATATATGCGGACATCGAGCAGTAGTCCCGTGGAACCAGGTGCGATGCGTGCTATATTGAAAATTTTATATTTTACCCCGTTCGCAAAGTCTCGTCTCTTCCTCTTATATTGCGCGACGACGACGACGACGTTGCGGCGACTGTAGCAACATTCGGACAACACTCGCGAATGTGAACTTTCAAAAACGTTTTCTTTTTATTTTAAAAAATGTTTTACCAATAAATTGTTTTCTTCGGAGTAGTATCAAATGATTTAGTTCAGAAATTTGTTATTGATATTATTATATTTTCAAAGTTATTAAATTATTAATTAACAAAAAAATAACTTCAGCCTTCATAGAGGATACAATTAAAAAATCCTTATAGATCCTCATCTAAACATGATCCAAGCTCGTGTATGAGAGAAGATAGCTTTTCCCCTAAATTCGAGCAGATATTCCCCTCATCCGACGACGAGTCTTATTCGAACTCGTTCAATTCGTATTCCCCTGCAAATTGGCTCGAACGAGTATTAGATCGAGTCACATTGTCCCGCGTGTCTTTATCAACACGTGTGAGCCTATCTGGAACTCATCAAGAAGGATGCTCACGTTTACGGTACGAGACGATACGGACAAACAATTTACACTACTCTCGTTGCTCGACACGCAACCACCCCGCAGCGAATGACCGTGTATCGAATAAATTAGAACAGGAAAAAAAGTAGCTCGTTAACCGTGCCACGATTCCACGACGTTTTAGAGGATCTATAAGGATGTTTCAATTGTATCCTCTAATAAATATATATAAAGGCTGAAGTTGTTTTTTTGTTAGGATAAATTTTATCGCGATCACTGCCATCTGTTTCGATGTCGTAAACAATATTACGTTGGGATTTTCAGAATTTCGTAAACGTACCAGTCACGCATCTACATTTAGCTGTTAGGAGGATTGATTAAAGGCGTACGTATCTCGCAGAAAACACGCGTTTCTTAGTACGGACGCGAGCTGTATACCGCATCATCCTGATCGATTCACGATGCACATTCAGATATCGTATCGTGATCATGCGCTCGATAGGGAAGACTCGAGAGAAGAGCTGGTCGAGGCAAGTCGATTTAATCGTAATATCTGTCTCTCAACGTGTCCGCTTCATTATTCATCGAAGATCAATGATTCAGCTCGAGCCGATTCGGCTTCTTTCTCGACCTATACTCAACGCGGCGGCTCGAAATGTTGCGACCCGACGAGTTTTTATCGTGCACCTCTGCTCCGTTTTTAGGGAGCAGACAAGCAAAGACGTTCAAGTGAAAACTTTAATCTATTCGGCCGGACAGCGTGAGATTAACATAACCGTCTGGCATTTTTCTGTCGAATATTTCACAAAATACAATTTGATCGAAAAAATGTATTTTTAAAAATACCACGTTTTTAAAAACGGACTAAAAAGTATAAAATAATTTGTTACTAGTCCCATACAGATTCCTAACCTCGTACAGATAGTCCTGAAACATTTGTGATTGTGAATTTTCATAGCTATTAAAAATTATATAAATTTTAATGCTTTAGAAAATCTTCATTCGCAAAGGGTTCAAATGTTTCTGAATTCAAAGTCGCCTGGTGAGAGAATGGAATACAGAATTTAAAGAAAGAAAATTATCCTCTCTGCCAGTATCGGATTAATCGCGTAACATTATGACACATGCGCACCATGAGCGGAAGGCATCACGTGACCGCGTCGTGGCCGAAGCGTGGGGAATAGCGTCGTGGAAGGGGAACGCAAGTCTTAATCTGGCGACTCTAGCTGAATTACATATAAAAGAATTAGATTTGTTTGTTACAAAAAAAATGAACCCTTAGCGCTTGAACGATGGCTAGAGTCACCCCTAAAAATTTGTGTACCATTATTCGTAATATTGTTTGCATTATTAAATATGTCGGTGTCTAATCAATTACTAAACATTTAAATAGTGTACGCGGTATTATGTATATCAATTTCATATCTGCAAGATGATATTTTTATTCTAGCTGAGATGTTTTTAATTTTCCAATTAAAATAACTCCGATAATATAAAGAGTTAAGTGAACTGATAGTATGTCAAATTTAATTCAATGATTTCGCTAAAAGTGAAATGGAAATTTTGGTAAATTCGTATAAATAAACTTTGGCAATCTGAAATACCATTTCAACAGAACAAAATGTTCGATTAACCTCGTGTCAATTCATTCGTAAAATGATTTTATATAACCGTTCGAATAAACTTTGTGTAACGCCGTAAATAATTGATATGTACGTTTTGACGACTTCAAACACGGTATTTACGAAAGTCGAGACCGAAATGGTAACCGAAACACATAAGTGGCAGCATTACGATCATCTCGCGTTGATCATTATTCCGAAACGACCGAAATTTTGACCGTAATTTCTTAAAGGATGCGCGATCGTTGACCAAAATGACGGACTTTCTTTATTTCGGTCAGAGATCCCCGTCCTTAATTGTGAGAAGACTATAACATTCACGAAGATCTCATTTTCAGTTGCAATTACGCCATCCGTAATTTTTTACTTGATTTCTCTTGGATAATTCATAAACATCCTTTACCAATGAATGTCTTAATGGACCTTGAAAATGCACTTTAAGAATGGAATGATTCAATTAAATTATATCTAATATTCATCTCTATCGAAATAAAAACATAGCGAGATAGTTTTCATATTATACTATATGTTAGGTCAATTTTTCAATTTAACAATTATAAATAGACAGCGGATTGTATGCATTTATGACAAAAATGAGTAAAACTTGAAAATACTATTATATTATCGTCAATCTATTGAACATAATTTTCTATTTCACTCCAGTTTCTTGTAATTCGTGTAGACAAATTTTATCGAAGCATTAGAAACATTTAAGAAATGTAGAAATTATTTTCAATGAATTAAAATTATTTACAGAAGAAATCAACCACTATTTAGTTTCATTTTCATGCAAACGATGTATAAACATTTTATTTTGCATAGAGATCCGCTGTCTACTAATTACTAATCAAAATCTCACGGTTATCTTTTACCATCGGATAGTGTAATGGTTAATCCCCACTTTTAAGGACAACCCCCATCCCTAAGGAAGCTGACAAAAGTGTATTTACGGATTGCGCAGTTGAATGAATCCTAGACCAAGAGAGTAGGTTATCCGATCATAAAACTGCATTAGGTCGTAAAACAAAATCGTCCGCGGTTATCTACCTTCTGTCTTGATAAAGCTCAGATAAAAAAACTGGGAATAGTAAACAAACCTACATAGGAAGTATCACGGGAGTAACGCATAGTACTATCCAGGATAACGAGGCGCGTACAAAGAGAAAGGTCGCTGTACGACGATAAGCTATCGACGGAAAACGATCGAGTTGCTCGTTCGGATATCGGTAAAAATCGAACCAGACAAACGACTCCATTTCAGTTACTTTTCTTTCAGCGGGCTGATGATCCGCCGTGCGTCCGTGGATCACGTTCCGGGCTCATCGATCGGGCCGCGTTCGATTCGACTGGCGGCCGATCACTGACCGAACACCGGGGCCAAGTTGACAGATTCACGGATCAACTTGTTGCGGGAACGAATATCGATTGCACTTTGTCACACTTTCGAACGACGATGCTTGATTGTTAGTCCGTCACGATAATGGTAAACACACCTCGCCGGAGCGTTTGTTGTTGCACGCGCGAGACGCGTCGTAAGGTAACTGAATGAGATACAACGACGCAACGCACAACAACGACGTAGAAAGTAGCGCGTCTCGGCACATACTAAACGCGGACCGACTACCGATCCACCGCGCAGCGATCCAAGATGCCCGAGAGGCAGCGACCGCCTCCCATTGGCTGGCTCGTTGATCTTCCTCGGTGCACGGCGCTTCCGCTGCACCGGTTTGGCGCGGGACATTCGAAATTATTACCTACTCGACTCAGTGTCTGCTGTTCTTCTGGCAAATGAAAGTCATTTGAAATTAAAGGATATTTTGTTCGAGCTATTCTCTCGTTTAAATTCTGGAATAAAAGGATATTCTTCTTCGAATTATTTTCTCGAGAAATAAATTCTGAAGTAAAAGGATATTTTTTTATAGACCAACAAGAACAAAGGATAAATTCGAAACTCGTTAAACAGATGCTAACTTGCGTTCAAGATTTGAAGGAGTGCCCATAAATACGGACCGTGTCCGATACTGTCTGTTCCGGTGTTCATAAGTAGATTAACAATGAATTTATGGATTTCCGTCGAGACAGCCGCGCTGTATACATGAATTTATGATACGTCTGATAATTTCATGTAGCGCCTGAATGAACTCAGGAAGGCGAAATTATATTACCGTATACTTCGATTTCCATAACCCAGTAAGAAATCATAATGGAAAAGCTGCGAGCGATATTTAGCATGATAGAGGATGATATATTGGTGTTCTGTTGGAAACTATTCTAACAGGTTTGGCCGGATCAAGCTCGTTAGTGCAATGACCGGCTCGTAACTTCGTTAATTGTCGTCTCCTGTTCGATTAATTATGATTAATCATTTGCACCAGTTTGGCTGGCATTGCGCGGACAACGAAGCCAGCCGAGCTATCTCGTTTAGAAGAGAATAGATCCGCTTCGAGCAATTGTGTACGAACCGTGACGTCAGTTTAATAGGTCGGTGTACAAGTGTATTGCGAAATAGGCGCAACTTCGAGCGAACGGTGGCAGGTTGTTAATATACGTCGAGCACGGTTTATCGTAACAGAAATCGATAATAATACATATAACGTGTACTCACATTGGTCGATAGCTGGCTGGTTAACGAATGGACCTTCTCTTGAGCGTCCAACAGCTCCCTTCGCAATTTCCTCAGCTCGTGCGCCTGCTTTTCCTCCGCTGAACTGTACAGACTGCTCGCCGTTGATACCAGAGATACAGAAGATCCATGGACTGGGGGCAAAGCAGGAAAAGAGAGTTCTTGTCTTTTTAGTTGCCTCATCTTTCATAAAATATCACAAACGTCTACGGGGAAGCTAATTCATGGGGGAGATGCGACCCGCGCAATGAAAAATAAATTGAGGAAGAATGAAGTAGATGAATCTTTCTATTCTCTCAAACACATTTCTTAAACATGCATGCAATAGTTCGATCCAATATTTATCTCATATAAAAAAGTGTGGCTTGAAAAATATTTTTCCAATATTTGAAAAAGATATTTATCCAATATTCTTGTGCTACTAGGGTATAAACATCTCTGAATGAAAACTTACTGTCGTCGTCTTTATGCACATGTTGGTACAGATTAGGAGGTTGACGTGAAGTGTGCGTGGGTGTCGGAGATGTTGGCTGAGACCAGTGCTGCCCTGTACACCCGGTAGATCCCACAGGAACACTGTAATATGGTTCAACACCTACGCCCATTCCTATCCCAACTCCAACTTCCTCACCGACGGAGGATGATGCTCCACTTCCTCTAGCTAACATTGATGGATACATTTTTTCGCTTTTCGTGGATCTGCGAAAACAGACGTATAGCCATCTAAATCGTCGGTAGAAAACATACGAATAGTCTGTCATGAATTTACTCCGAAGATCGACAAACAGTTTCATAATTAAAATCACTAATATTGGACTAATTCTGCCAATATTAACAGTTACAGCAGGTTCAAAGTGGTGTATGAAATATTTTCTACGAAAGTTTTCGGAAATGTATAAAAATTCACAGTCCATTTATTTGTTGAAATTTGTAAAGCTATTTGCATCTTCGGATAATAGAAAAGCGCGTAAACGTGCATCGATAGAAGATGTCCAACGTCGGCGTTTAACATTTGACTGGCCACCCGTCTGCACTATGAACTTTTTGAAACAATGATAATGAAACATATATTAGGTCATTGTATCGTCTACTTAGCCGCAACAGATTCGAGAAAATTTTGGTATATTACTGTAATCTTACTTTGCGGGCAAAAGGCGGTCATTTTGGATGACAACGCCATGCTTGGTGCAGAGTTTAGCCCATATTCTGTTAAGTTTTAACAATTTGCCTCCTAAAAGTTAGCTCCCCACTTGTTGAATTAAATAATTTCATCAGTTGTGCTGAATTGTGCTATGTTTGTGCTATATTATGCTCGAATATTACAACTATAATGTAAAACATAAGATGAAAAATTGAGAAAAGCAATTTTTGCGTAGCCTCCCACTTTTCATTTTTTTTCTAAATTTTCTTAATTGTGCTAAGTTGTACTAGGTTGTGTCCCCTTCTAGGAGGCTAACAATTTCATTTTAAAAACTGATGCATAACGTTGCAGTAACAAATATGACAGGCCTGTCAAATGTCAAGGGGTTGTCCAATAAACCTTAAACCCTCGCCAACATTGCCGATAGGTATCTGCGCGCAATTTAATTCAAATGTTTGTGTTTACATGATAGAAAGCTCAGTTTATCGTATATCTATTGCAGCTTGTCACGCTCGATAGCATTCGGGAAGACAACTGATTGAAAGATTAGGTAACAAGCGTCCTCGAATAGGATTACGCGTGTGCATGTGGGTTTGATCAAAACGAGAATCTTGAGATGCGAAGACACTGACGTGTTACGTACTGGTTACATTCGTTTTACGATGAACATTCTAGACAGACGGATTAAGCCAGACAAGTGTTCGTCGTATTCCGAGTGTTCAGTTTGCTTAGGACATCGACGGGAACGCGTTTATCTACCTGACGAGTGTATATGCAATTAGTCGATCTGGAAGAGCTTTCTAATTAGAAGATAAACGTTTAGGGGAGGCAGCTCCGATGACCTCGACCTTGACATATGTTATCGAGGACAACATTCGGAACAACTTTTGTCATTACAACTACCCCCGGCGCTCGGTCTTAGTTTCCGAGATATTTGCGAAAAACTATTCCAAATACTGTATGTATGTAAATGACAAAAGTTGTTCATAATGTTGTCCTGGACAACATGTGCCAAGGTTAAGGTCATCGGAGCTGCCTCCTCTAAACGTAAGTTTTACCAAGATAAATTCTCCTCTGTCTGAAACTCGAGTGCTACTTCTTCGTTCCATATGCACTCGAATACGTGCAATACGTGCAAGCGCAAGCAGAAATGATTCTTTATAATTGTTACAGTTATTGCTAGAAACAACTAGAATCAGTCGCAAAGGTAAACAGTTCAACAGGCGCTAAAGGTCTTGTGGATTTACTTATAGTTAATGCGAGAAACTTGACATGTTTTAAACGCAAGTCAAAATATGTAGTCTGTTAAATTGTTACACTTTCACGACAGAAAATAAAGGCAACGAGGAGAATGTACCATGTGATAGTGATCACTAGATTGCGGATCTGTATGCAATTATGGTTTTTGAAAATTTTCAATAAATGCCAAGGATATAAAATATGAAAGAATTTAGTACGATTTTTATTTGTTTTAGATCTAAACAGATTATTACGGATAATGAGATCCTATTTTATTCCACTTTCTTCTTAAAATTCGTCTATAAAAATTGGAAATTGCATAAACATCCATCCTCTAGTAATCACTGTCTAGTACGATGTTTACTTGAACATTTACAGATTTAAAAAATGCAGGGTGGCTAGAAGTTCACTAGACCATTTTAAAATTCAATAATTCTTTTAGTTTTAAAAAAATTCACGTTTATCGTCTTCTCGTCTAAACCGAATTTCAAATGGTCTAATTGATCTGGTTACACACAGTCTAGCAGTTACAGCAAGGTAATGCTAGAAGTTAGAGAAAGAAGTGCGGAAAGTAGAATATTGAAACGAGTAGTGAATAAAGAACAAGTGGTGATAAAAATAATTGTGTGAAATATTAGAAAAATTATGTAGGAGTAGCTCTCATAGATGTTCGAGTGGACTTTCGAATACGCTGCTTGATTTTATAATAATAGAGACGAAGATTTTTCCGATTAAATGTATGTATAAGAGGAACAAGCGTGAAATATGAAACGAGATCGAAATGCTTCCTTTCGTTGCGTGAGAGAACGATGTGAGAAGACATGCGTTAGCAAAAGAAGCTCGGACGAGACACAAATACGATGCTGCTTATACTACGAAGAAAATGGTAAACTGATTGAATCGATGATACTTCAAAATTCGCTATAGAGTCAAACGATACACGTGTAGAAAAACTCGACGATACACATAAATACAAATATATAAATACACATGGACATTTGTGTGTTTAAAGTGCGTATAACGGTCACTCGTGTGTTACATATAGGGCATACTACCCTAGATTCGTTTCGTTCAATACTTATGCATGAATATGCAGGCACGACGAATGTGTATTCTAGATTTTTGCAACTACCTTGGGAATGTCCTGTCCCGCAGGTGGCTAGAACGGTATCAAATGAACTGCGTTATTTCACCGTAAACGAGCTTGATCAATTTTCGTAGAGTGGTTATAATTATAAAGAATCAGAAAAAGCTGTAAAACTGATCAATTTAAACAATATGGTGAGACATTTGCATCCTCTAGTCATGCATCTATACATACAGACGTATGCAAATGACTTCTAAGGATTTCGTAAAAGGTCGTGGAGACTAACAGAAAAAAGTAGGCATCGTTAAGAGCATACCTAATGGAATTGCTTCTGTTCAGCCTCGGTGGAGCCGGGGAGCCTGTGGAGTCCCTCTGATGCATTAATAAACGGGCATGAGTTAAGCTGGCTCGATGAGATCCCAATGATTCCACGCTATCGGCTTCGCACAGGCCCATTCCTGAAATTACAGAAATTAAGTATATGTATACTTATCGTGGAACGTGAGAATACTTTGCGATAAAGGAGTGTCACAAAGACTGAGAGTAGCGTAATAACCTTTACCGTAAAGCAGATTAATAATGATGATATTAAATTTATATTTTTCAAATATTGATTTCACATTCTTTGTAATATTTACTTTATATTTTTTAAGCTTATATTTTCTAAACATTCAATTCACATGTATGCAATAGTTAGATCCAATATTTATCTGATATGAAAAAGTGTGGCTTGAAAAATATTTTTCCTATATTTGAAAAAGATGTTTATCCAATATTCTTGTGCTACTAGGTCTGTAATAAGCAGGACGCAAATAAGATACCTTGGGAACGTCCACTTGGTGTATAGGTATTGCTGTGTCTCATCCAGGATGTAGTGTATGGGCTATTAGGAGTGTAATACCCCTGCAGATCAGGGGCCGCATAATTGCTGCACGTATCGCTGAGACTTCCATCGGATGGTTTCAGAACTCGCGGCGAGAAGGAAGCACTTGTTGGTCCGGCTCCGGATCCTCGTTCCCGATGATGAGCAGATGCGAATAGCGCCGTGAATTCTGGGCTACCAGGCTTCGGCAGGCTTTGCGAACCAAGCATGAGTCGGTCCCGTACTGATTGGGAAAGTTGACTGGCGCTGGGACCCGTGAGGCTGTAACTCTTATAATGATGTCCTTGACTTGAAGTGGAGGAATTTGCCTGGAGTTCTGTGGTGCATGTTTGCGTTCCTCCGGATACTTTAACCTGAAACGACAAATCGAGGTGCTTCAAAACTTATGCCCAACTGGTAATTAGTACATAGAAATGAATAAATAGTGAGGAGTAGACTGAGCATCTTTAGGCAACATTAAAATTCTCTGTATCAATTAAGCACTTGCCATCATTTACTTTACAGTTACAGTGATTAAAACACGTCTTTATCCCCAAAAATGTTGTAGAAGAGCCACCATTCCTTTCGAATTGAAGAAAACTTAGAATTTTATTTTCAAATCGGGTACGAACTTATGCAATCATTTAATGACACAACGATGTTCTTAAGATCACGGATTACTTTTCTGATTTGTGCCCTTTTTTGCCTCGATTTAATCAAAATTATTGCCTGTACTAATTTAATTCTCTTCGGTATGAATCCAATCGTGTGTTAAAAGTTATGAAGAACGGGGAATTACGTGATTAATGACGAATAACAATATTTAAATAAAAATAATTTTTTAAAAATACCACGTTTTTAAAAACGGACTAAAAAGTATAAAATAATTTTTCCTAGTGCCATTCAGATTCCTAATCTCGTACACATAGTCCTGAAAATTTGTGATTGTGAATTTTGAATAGCTGTGAAAATACTTGTGGGATTTCAACCGAAAAACGTGGAGCGCAAAATGCATCAATTATCTATCGCATGCGCCCCACGTTTTTCGGTTGAAATCCCACAAGTATTTTCACAGCTATTCAAAATTCACAATCACAAATTTTCAGGACTATGTGTACGAGATTAGGAATCTGAATGGCACTAGGAAAAATTATTTTATACTTTTTAGTCCGTTTTTAAAAACGTGGTATTTTTAAAAAATTATTTTTATTTAAATAATTATTTTCTACTTTTTAGTCTTGCGTTAATACTTGTAGCACTCTTTATTAATACTTTGTATACTCACTAAGCTCACTGTAAATTCCATTTGGTAAACAAAGCGATGACACACTACCGATCTTCGCGCGATGATGTACTATACTACCGATCATATCTATACTTATCATATACTAAGCTCCGTCGCGCGTCGGGGCAAAGTGGGTCCGTGGAGTGGGGACGAGTCAGAGTGCGCACGCATAGTAAAGTAGAGAGGGTTGTCGAGCGAAGTGGGGATCGCTGAACGCGATGACGTAGTTCGCGGGGGGATGGAAAGGTAAATATTTAATTGTTATTTTCTCCGAAACGGTAAGACTTTTTAAAAAAATTTTTTTTGAATAATGCATTGTCATCCAGTTCTGAGCCATGTGTGCAATTTCAAGTCTCTAGCTCATCAGGAAGTTAGTTTAAAATCAATTGCAAAATTTGCCACCGAACAAACAAACAAACAAACAAACAAACA